>JANCMC010043217.1:23458204-23537355 GCA_024363005.1 Charaxes varanes
AGAACTAATGGACTGAGGATGAGCCCTTGTATAAGCTAAAAGCATTCTAAGCACTGCTGCTTGCAGATGCAGCGGGAAACTTTGCAAAATGCTCTCTAATATTATTTGAGACATGCTGATCTGTTTTTAAGTTTGAATTGTGTTTTCTGGAAAATTTATTTGATATATTTAGCACTTCACTACGTAGTTATATTACGCATGTTTGTCTGTAGATAAGCATTATTTTAATTTTAACTACTAATTTTAATTATAACTTCGCTTTTATTAAGCCCTACTTTAAAAAGAAGTTACTAAACGAACGTCGTGCAAAAAATCATTCTAAAAATATCACCATTATTTCATTTGTTCTTTTGGCCTATTTGTGGAGACCTAACTTTTTTGCTGGAGTTTATAATGGCAGTTACTTTGCTTAATTAACTTTTGCAAGAGTTCGACTGATAGTTCTGTACTGTTTCAACTATCTCTGATATGGAACGCTTTCAGCCGTTGCATTACTTAATTAAGTTTTACTTTGATAGATAATTTTGTATCATTTTAAACATTAATTTAATTAAGAATACTTTCTTAGAGTTAACTTTATTGAATACATCGGTTTTACGCCTGCAATATGTTTCGTTTTTAGGGTTCCGTAGTACTGCAAGAAACCCTTATAATTTCGCTCTGTCCGTCCGTCTTTCCGTCCATCTGTCTGCCCGTAAGGTGGTTTAATAGTTGGGAAATGCTAGGCGATAGCATTTCCCAACTATTAGACGTAGTGACTTGAAATTTTCCCTGTTGATAGAACATCATAAAAACTCATTAGGAAAATTATTCTGAACGAAATCAAGGACGACAACTATTGTAGTTATTTAACAAATACGTTTATAGCGTATCAGATACGGAACCTTTCTATAAAAGCGTGTCTTCACAGGATCTAGGCCACTTTTTCATTATTTTTTCAGAGTACAAAAAATATATGTCTTTCTTTAAATATTATTATATTTAAAGAAAGACATATATTTTTTTCACAACTGTAATTCCATCAAAAACTATTTATTATAAACGTTATCATGATCGCAGCAATTTTAAAGAAAATTTCTATACTGTAACTACAATTTTTTAAGCCCGTAAGATTTTTCTTTTAATGCTTTGTATGATATGCTCTTTGAGCAAAATACTTTGTTTTTATGCCTATGAGATATTACTACCGCATTACTAAAGTTCTCATTCGAATATTACATTGAAAATATGAAAGTAGTGTTTACGCTTTGAAAATGTTTGCGGTTAAAAAATTAACTATTTACGTTCTTTTTTTGTTGGCTGGGATCTTGCCTTGAGAGTTGTGGGTTCGATTCCACCTCGAGTGTATTATCTATATGTGTGTGTTTATACATTTCTAGAAAAAATATTCTTTTTTCTAGAAATATATATAATATTGTGTATTACAGGCGTCTGTTACCTATAACACAGGCATTAAGTTGTCTACCTTAGGAACAGACATCCGTGTGTCATATAGTCCTATATATTTATTTAATTTTACATTCTAAATTAATAGTAGAATTTTAAGTTTATTATTCATTAGGCTAATTAGTTAGAACCCTGAATCAACCTGAGCACAGTACCAGACATGTATTAAATTTGGTCTCTAAAAACGCACTAAAATTCTATTTTTTAATTCATCCACGTACTGTGACGTCGCCTTGGGTCTTGACTGTAAACCAGCGCTGTAGGTGTGCCTTGTGTGTTTTGTTTTTTGTTACGTGTAATATACAACCAGCCAGCTGAGCCGAGCACCTATTCGGTACGGTTGCAAAAAATTAACTTTTTGTTTTTGGCTTTCTTCAAAACAATATGTTTAAAAGAAATGAATATTGTTTAAGCTATAATTAGATAACGATTTTTTTCTTCTATTTATCTTGCATCTTAATAAATATATATAAGAAATATAGAGAGTCTGCGACTTCTTCCTTGTAAAATTTAGTGAAATTTTTAAAAATTTAAATAGGTTCAATGTATTATATCAGCCAAATTTTAAGTATATTGCAATAAATTTAAGTACTTTTATAGAAACTCGCATGAACGCAAATCCGTTTTTTTGGGATATTCTACTAAACTCCCTTCCTGCCAGATTTCATCATTGCATGTCATGCAATTTCATTATTTCGTGATAGATGACTTCCAGAAACCCCTACGCACAAACTGTCAAACCCTATTTCACCTCCTTTGAGGTGGAATTTTCATTAACACTTGAACGGATACTTGACTATTTTAATGAATAGTCTAAAAACTCTGCTTTGTTTCTAAAAAATAAAGGAGCTTCAGATTACCCTACACAATACTAAGTGTCGACCCCACTTTCACCATTTTAGGTGTATTATTTGTACAAACGTTGTAGCAGATATTTACTCATTCTTAATCAGTAGCTCAAGAAAATGTCATGTCCCTAGTTTCAAAAATAACAGACTTTCATACAAACCTCCAACCCCCTATTTCACCACTTTCAAATCTGAAATTCGCGACAAAAAGCAGCCTTTCCTTACCACCGAGTGCAATCTATCTCTATACCAAAATTTATCAAAATTGGTGCAGCGGTTTAGGCGTGAAAATATAACAGACAGAGTTACTCTCACATTTAGTATATCAGTAAGGATATGAGGATTCTAGTACTACTTTCTAAACGTGTTCCTAACTGAACTTTGTAGTAACAACATCTGGTTTAGTTATGGAAGTTTCAATTTAACCATTATATTTGCAAATTACAGGTGCATGATGGTAAGAATCTAAAAGGCAGATCGAATGATGCAATCGCATCCGCCTGCCTCTACATCGCGTGTCGACAAGAGGGCGTGCCGCGCACCTTCAAAGAAATCTGCGCCGTCAGTAAAATCAGCAAAAAGGAAATTGGCCGCTGCTTCAAGCTCATCCTCAAGGCCCTGGAGACCTCCGTGGATCTGATCACTACGGCAGATTTCATGTCTCGGTTCTGTTCGAACTTGGGGCTGCCGAATTCGGTGCAAAGGGCGGCCACCCATATTGCGCGGAAGGCCGGGGAGCTGGACATCGTCTCGGGAAGGAGTCCCATCTCCGTGGCGGCCGCCGCCATTTATATGGCGTCACAGGTATTTATCGCATCTTTGTATTGGTAAGACACATATTTAAAAGACAAAATTAAGAAAAAAAGAGCCAATAATCAAAATAAATGCTATTCAATCCCTCAAGTTGGACCAAGTTACACATATTTATGTGTAATTGGTCCAATTGGTTGGCATTTGCCAACTTTCATGAAAATAGGTTGAAAGAGTGGATTTTTATATGTCAAGACGTACATAGACAAATATAAATTACCTCTCTCTACTTTATTTTTAGCCTTTACATTAACTACCAAATAAATACAATCATCAGTAGCAAGGGTATTTAATATCCTTGATTATTGTGTCTATAAAAAGGCCACTTCTATTGAATTTGCTAAACATTGGGAAGTTAAACATTTTTAACCCTTTTTTTACTCATTAATTAATAATTAACAAAATATGTTGGTGCAATTCAATTCAATTCAAAAAAGTTTATTTATTTCAAATACAAATTTAGTTTAGTTCAATATGAATTACAAACAATTATGGGAAATACCTTGATTTTATGTATCCCTGGATGTCTCACTAGGATAACCTGTGCTGATATATCCAGTTTTAAATTTTAGTTTTTATATTAATAATTGACTAATAAAATAAATTGTGAATTCCAGGCATCAGAAGACAAACGTAGCCAGAAGGACATTGGCGACATTGCTGGTGTGGCAGACGTTACGATCAGACAGTCGTACAAGCTGATGTATCCATTCGCAGCCAAACTGTTCCCCGAGGACTTTAAATTCGCCACACCCATTGAATTCCTGCCGCAAATGTAAATGTGCTTTGTGTACATCATGGCTTCATAGTGTATTAATTCTATGCTAATATATAAAGCTGAAGAGTTTGTTTGAACGCACTAATCTCAGGAACTGGTCCAATTTAAAAAAATCTTTTAGTGTTAGATAGCCCATTTATCGAGGAAGGCTACATATCATCACGCTAAAGTTTAATCTCTTTTTTACCCTATTTTACGTAGACGAAGTGGCGGTTATAAATTTATACTGAATTTTAACAAGGGTTCAGATAGGTTATAGTTAGGAAAATTGTTTACTAATAGACTTGGCTGACGCTGTCCTGCCCGAACATTGGGTAACTTACTATTTACTACATTCTATTATCCTACAATATTGTCCCTGTTCCCGTTCTATAATGGTTCACTATTTTAGCGTTAATGGCTGAAACATGAAAGATAGAAATATCCTGTCGCGGGCTTTTTTGTAGAATCATTTAAGATAAACATTTCCTTCATACACAATATAAATATGTGTAACTCTAACGGTTTTTTCAACGCACGCCAGAACAGCTCGCAGATGACTGAATTTTCTCTTACTTACTTGACATTTATTGTTATATTCTGGACAGTTCACACAATATCTTTATAATTTATAGCATGTGTGTTATTCTGATGTATAAACTATATTATTGTAAAGTTTTATTAAAATCCATTCAGTAGGTTTTCCGTGAAAGAGTGTCAAACATCATACAGACATGTGTACAAACTTTGCGTTTATAAGGTTTAGCAGGGTTATTATTATGATACTTGTTTCATTCGTTTTATTCCGTTGTTGTGTTTAATTGTGTGTGCCAAAAAAAAATGGACCGATCAACAGCCTATAAATAAATCGATCGGCGCTCATCAACGTTGAAAGTAAAATCTTTATTGCATGAAACGAAACAATAAAACGCCAAATAAGACACGTTTTTACGTTCGACGGCTGGAAGTGGCCGTCGCGAATGGAGCGTCTAAAAACTACGACTCGCATATTTGTCCCATCCGAGACATCTCGTCACGTCTGCGCACCGCCGAATGATTTACAGTAGCCTTAAATGGAATTCGTCCTCCCGATAAATGTCCCATCATCAATATTCCAAAATGCAGTTCGCCGCGCAATTAACCGCACAGCCTTCGAGTTCTTGTCGCGGCGAAAACAAAAAACCACCAGCGAATCCTGTTCCATCTATAAATTATTTTGTTTCATTTCGTTGTTTTTTTTTTTTGCACAATGGGCTTTTCTCGATATGTAGGTTGATGGAACAAATGCGTTCGCCTTGATCCCGGTTCGTATTTATTTATAGCGTTTCTGGGCATATTATACTGTTAAAAATAGAAACTGTATTAAAGTTTCTTATTAAATTCAAAAATATCCTTTCGGATCGGTCGGTGACCGTAAGAATTATTCATCACGTATCACGAGTTTGACGATGTCGGCGGTATGTATAGCAAAGGCTCTAGCACAAACATTTCGAACCGTTCGAACTCGAAGATTCGACTGTATTTAGGATGAAAATGTTCGTGCTATGCCCACAGGAGGCAAGTCTTTATTGTGTCAAGCTTTTAATCAATGCTGTTGCAATCCACGCTGCTACTAAGAAGGGTCCGCTGTGAGCCCAGCACGAATACTTTCAAATTCGACTCTTCGACTCGAAGTGTTCGCAATATTCATGCTAGCGTCTCTGGTTGCACGGAATTTCTCTGTTGCGAATTTATGCAAAGTGACCTAGTTTTTATAAATTAAAGATATTTATATAGTAGTTTTCCCTTACAATTGCCTCCTTTTGTCATCTTATGGAAGCAGCTGTATTTCCCGTCATAAGTTTATCGACAAGTGCTTTTAGGGAAATTTAGGACCCCGTAGGGCCCATGATAAAAATACAATCCTCTTTAATAACAAACGCTTTAACTATGGTTAGGGTCCTCTAAGTAAAAAACCATCAAAAGTTTTTGTCACTTCGAGTTCGAATCCATAAGTTTTGGTCCTTCGAGCCGGATTAATAATATTAATTTATTATATACATGATTTAATGTATTCCCATTTCTCTTGGTCACGCAACAACTTAAAAAACGTCTGGACCCTTCTCAATATTTTTTATTGAATCTTGAAATGCAATGAAGGTTATCATGAGAGTAACAAGAATAGTTTCTACACAAAAAAAAAATACGTTGTAGCGATTCATCTTATTTATTACCCTTATATTAGGTCCCATAACGCGTAATTAAGCAGCATCCACACGAACGTGTATTTCATGACCTCATAATATGTTTTATAAGGTCAAGAAAGACACGGAGTTATATAACTTTTAAAAACATATCTGCAATTGATGATGTTCACACAGGTTAGTAGTGTCGAACATACATATACGTCAATAATCATACTATTTTCCATTTCATTTATTCTCCATATTATGGTTTCTTACATTCATTCTTCAAATCACTCTGCAACAAATTGCAGTGACTGACTAACTAAGTACTAATTAGGGTTCAAGCAGTACTTCGGCGGCCTTTAATTTTGCGATGTCAAATATAAAGCATTAAAGGCCAAAATATGATTTATCCACCCTACCGACAAAACATGCATGACAAAACTCATTAAAAATGAGGAGCTTTAGTTGCACAATTTCTTGATAGTATTTTTCTTATGCGCGTAAATAGAAATAAAAATTGTTTATTTTATAGACTCATATTAAATTATTCAAGAGAACCCTGGGGGCCTGGCCCTTAAATAAGGTAAGCCCGTATCTTAGGGGCCAGAAATTTTATTGATATTAATAGTATTGAAATAAAGAGTTTTGCTCGTAGGAGAAATCATTAAGCAAAATCAAAACATAAAAATTCCGATCATACGAATCTATAGACATTTAGGAATATAAGTAATCAGCATTGTTAAAAAGATCATAATTATGATTACGGAGATATATGCATATAGATATAATCAATGAAATCGGAATTGGATTGGCCTCGTACTGAACATCCCCTGTAATTTAATTTGCGTCTGCACGTTTCAGTAACTAATTGAACACGGATTCAAAGGTTTTTGCCAGGTGCCTACTGATCATTCAATTTCTTTTTAGACGACATCATGTCTATACAATTACGTATCTTTGTATGATTTTTCTGTAGTTTTTGCGCCTGTTTTGACCATTGCCGTCCCAATATTTATTGTAACGTAATATGTAGTAGTTAGTATTCATTACAGGTAGTCCTTATTATCTTAACTGCATTATGACGTAAAAAAATAGGCGAAACTTTACTTCTGAATGATTTAGACTAATTTAGGGTTAAAAGATCCTTCAAATAGAATAACGAGAGAAAGTAAATTGTATTTTTTGAGGAAACTAATTTATATCTTTTTAAGGACAGTTAGCGCGGACTTCAAGTTGTTGTTTGCACTTCAATGAGGGATATTTCGTCGGGGGAAGCTCACATTACGCGCGAAACGTAACTCTGTTGCGGATAGGTTCAAAGCGGAAGAGCAAATCGCACAGCGATCACCCTGGCTGCTTTGCAGTTATTTTTCGCAGTTAATATATATGTATGTGCATGTTTGGGTAAAGTAACCAAACTGCATAATTTCCTTTTCTTTTGTTAAGAGCAGGATCTCAGGCTGGTAGTACTACCCATCCATGTCACATGGAGAAGGTAACTTCTCATAAAGGAGGACCCCTGATGGGCATGAAACTACTCGATCAATCTCGATATATCTACATGTGAGTTTAAAAAGCTATTTATTACATGTGGCATTAATTTTATAGTCATTGTAGTTTATTATAATAATAAAAACTCAAGGTCTTACCAGTCCAAAGTTAAATAAAAATATAACGTAATGATGCGAGTAGTATAATCTGTACTAATACACAGATCTCAAAAACTCCCTGTATTCAAATTATCTTTAATAGTTATCGAACTAACAATCGTCCACTAGAAACGAGCGTACCTTACAATAAATCCCTCTTCAACTTTAAGATCTTGACGTTGACTTCTTCGTTTGACTTTAAAGCTATTCATTGTATTGTCGTCTTTCGTTCTAGTATAATCTGTATTCTAAATTTCTTGTTGAATATTTAATTATGTACGTCTTGTCTCGACTGCCGACCACTTAACCAAATTTCAATAGAAAACTTTTTACTATAATTATGTACAATACTTAGTACTATGTGACCTAGTAGGTCATGTTTTCCTTACATTCACTGCTATCAATAGGTTGTCTTATACTAAATCCGTAGATAAGAAGAAAAAGAAAGAAGGGAGAAAGAAGACCGGATCGGAAGAAGAAGTAAAGAATAGACTCTTTCTCACATGAGATCGGCGTGAAGTGGCGGCAATGCTGTCACGTCTAGTGATGGTGTTCTTGTCGCGTTTCGTTTGGTTTGTGAGTTTTCCCGGTGGCCTAAACTCGTCATTAAGGGCCGGCAACGCATCTGCTGGCCTTCTAGTCGTGCAGATTTCCATGGGCGCATGTAGGCACTTCGGTGCCTGCTGCCTGCTCGTCTGCCCCTTGTAACATAAAAAAAAATGTTTAATAAGTAAAGCCAAACATAAATCAATCAGAATTATAATTTTATTTATTATTGATATCGCGTTTAATGTCGACAGACAGCCGTCATTAAATCTTTTTTATAACTGACCAGTTTTGTTACTCTGGGAATTGCGTTTACGGACTAACTTTTTCGAACAGCAAATTAACCACACAACGTAACGTCACACTTCGTCTAATTTTAAGGAAATTTAGTCAAATTAGTACCTACTTTTAGTACGTAATTATAACGAGAATCGAGTAGTTATGAGTACTCTGTAATTATTCGAAGTGTCTCACCAGTCACCCTGTATAATAAAGGGACTGAAATGTTTCAGAGTATTTCCTGTCTATTGTGTATATTATATCTGTGAAAAATATATATTCATTTAAATTAGTCTTCAAGACAATGCAGAGTGAAGATAAACTTTTATGGATGGATTTTCTCCTGAAAGTTGCAAGGTATGTTCACGGCAGAAAGGGACAGGGAATATTCAGATGTACACTTTTCAATAGTATTTTGTCTGCCTACTGCCTTTTTGGTCGCTTCTACTTTGGGGGCACGCTAATTCTCAAAGGTTCTAAGTCCATAATTTTTTATACCCTTATATCTCCGCACCCGTTGCTATTGTGATTTTGTGTGTAGATGCATTTTGCAAATGCAAATGTATGTAGTAGTGATAGAATAATAAATAAAAAAAGGAAACAATTTCTATAAGCGGTGCCATAAATTTGAAACTTTATTTTATGATGGTGATGGTATCAGTAATGATAATTGTGTGAATAAAGTTTGAGAAGAAGTAGAACTTCTCATTAGTGGGCTGTAATATAGGCGCCCACTTAATTTTCATATTTCTTAATTATTTTCAGCTTTTCGATATTTCCAAACTTCCTTTAAGCATGCTACCCGAAAAATGCAATAAATTAACGTTTTTTAGTAATTTCCTTTAGGGCCACTGTGTGCCCCCGCGTGCGGACTCGTGCTCCCCGAAATATGCAATAATCAAAAACCGTGGTAAGAGTGGGTGCAACAATACCCCAGGCGTAAAAATGTTGATCTGTTGAGGCTCCGAACAAATTGTATGGGTGTATAGATGAATTTATAAACATGAAAATTCTCACAATTTCTTAGTCTTTTTCGAAGTAAGTGGTGTTTCTCTTATATTTTTATAACTTAGTGAAATATCCGGCTCGAAGGACCAAACATACAATTTTACGCTGGAATACCATATTTTTATTTATTTTCTTATCTAAACTATATTATAACAATAGAAATTATAAATACTAATCTAAACACTAAAATTAAAGACTTTCTTGATAATACCTAATCTTAATTAGGTATTATAGAAATTTAAAAATCTTATAAATTCTTGTTGGGCGACGTGAGTGTCGTACGCTGCCATCTCCGCCGCGTCGTCGGAGTCTGGAACGCGCGGTTTAGTCTGCTTTGCTTTCCATGCTTTATATGTGGCGTGTTGATTCTGTGGAAAAACCGCAGTTTGAATAAGAATTGCTAATTTGCAAAAATGTTACAGAATATAAGTCAAATTAAGAAGAATATTGCAAATAATAAAATTATCCTACTAATATTATAAATAAACGCGAAAGTTTATACACATGGATGTATGTTTGACGCTCTTTCACGGAAAAGCTACTGGATGGATTTTAATAAAACTTTATAATAATATCGTTTATACATGAGAATAACACATAGGCTAAAAACTATTAGGGTATTGTGTGAATTGTCTAAAATATAACGATATATGTCAAGTAGGAGAAAATCCTGTTATCTAGGAGCTAATCTTCAGCTTCGTATCACCATATGTAACGAATACAATATTATTAATAGATTTTTGAAATTATTAACAGTGATTTTTAAGTCAACTATGATTAATATTTTTCATACATTTTACTAGTATGAGAAAAGCGATATATACAGCCATATCTTTTGATTGCGTATATTTAGAGGGTTGATTTTTGCACAACTTCAAAGGACCGCAGATTTCAGTATATGGTATTAATTTCAAATTTTTAGGTCTTCCTGTTCCCGAGAAAAAGGGTCTTGACAGACAGACAGACAGACAGACAGACAGACGGACAACGAAGTGATCCCATAAGGGTTCCTTTTTTTTCTTTTGAGGTACGGAACCGTAAAACAAAAGCGATTTAAGGACATTTCGATACCTGTATATTTTCTCTTGAAATTTTTATTATTTTTTATAAAAACCTGCGAATACCAAGAATAAAGTAAGCAGTTTTATATTCAGGTTTTCGTAGTTGAGTGACATTGTAATACGTTTACGTAAATAACCTCAATATATCGACAATACGAAATCAATATCGTCGCGCGTACCGTAAATCATAAATATATTACAATAAAACCAATTTCGAGAGTAAACATTATGTGCCTTATAAATTTCGTTCGTTTCGCAGTTCGTAATTATAACTTCGTTTGCGAGCTAGCTAAACATTTCACTGGAAATTCGAGTACATTCATAATGTGGTTATCCTTTGACAGTGAGGAATGTAAACATGATGGGGAGCGAGCGAGAATTCGGAAACAATGGTCAAAGTCACGTAGTGGCAACAAAGTTGAAAGCGTCACCAACGGTGCCCGGTTTGTTGTGACAAGGAAACTGTGCGATGGGGAGAATGAAAATTGTGTTTCCATTCCGTTCCAATTATGCTAACATTATTCTATCTCCTCCCTGCTTCGTACTGTTACATTGTATCTTTATAGCAAACGCCTAACTGAATTTACAGGGCACTCTTCTTAAATAAGAGCGCGCAGAATCCTTCGTAACATAGATATTTTTTATATTTATATTATCCTTATAAGATAAATACATGTGTACATACGTCCATGTGTACAAACACATGGATGTATGGATGTCTGGATGTATGCTTGACGCTCTTTCGCGAAAAAACTACTGAAGAGATTTTAATAAAACTTTACACTAATATAGTTTATATATCAGAATAACACATTGGCTATAAATTATAAAGATATTGTGTGAATTGTTCAAATTATAACGATAAATCTCAAGTTGTTAGGAGAAAATTCCGCCATTTGCGAGCTATACTGGCGTGCGCTGCAAAACCCTTTGGAGTTACACGTTTATGGTGTATGAAGGAAATGTTTACCTAAAATATATCTACAAAAAAGCACGCGACATCATATATCTAACTTTCATGTTTAAGCAATTAACGCCAAAATAATAAACCATTATGGAACGGGGAAAGAAAAAGAAAACGGGAACGAGGATAATATTATAGGATAATAGAATGTAGTAGATAATAAGTAACCAATCGTTCAGATAGGACAGTGTCTGCCGGATTCGCTAGTATCTATGTACGCAAGTTGAAAAATATTAATGAAACGCGCACAACTTCAACAACGAAAAACAATATGGAGGATCAACTACGAAAAACATTATCCTCCTAAGCGGTTAGTATATCTCTAGATGATAATTATATCCTCATTTGTGAGCGAAATATTCTGGTCGAGACCGAGTTTTCCAACGCAACAGCTCTTGTCCTTTTTGGCAACGTGGACTGTAAACACGGCGGGTATAAGCGAAAATTCGGAAACAACGACCAAAGTCACGTAGCGGGTACGAAGTTCAAAGCGTAACGCGCAATTTGCGTCACTAACGATACCAATTTATTTCGAGAAGAAAAACATTTGTATTATGAAATTAGCTTTTGCTCGATTTTACACACGTCAAATGGTTATGTACCATTAACGCCGCGGCCGGGGCACAGCACGGCAAAAATATCTAGAGTTACTCAATTAACACGTATCAATTTGACTGGCCCGTTGGCGCAGTGGGCAGTGACCCCGCCTTCCGTTCCGGGGGTCGTGGGTTGGATTTCCGTCTCGAGTCTTGGTGTATTATCTATATGTATGTATTAATACAGGGTGTAAAAGACATCGTGCCCGATACGCATCCTATGGGTTCAGTACATAATTCTAGACTCCCCAGTAGTGAAGAAATTTTTCGGCGGCCTTTTCTTGAAATGCCAATCTATTCATTTGGACTATTGGACAAACTTAATAAATTTAAAGATTATATTCCTTAAATAACGGGTGACTTGGATGGAAATGAGATGAAGGAATGACTTAGATCGTTACAATAGAGATTGGCAACGCTTAGCATTAGACAGAACCTTATGGAAAGAGGATAGGGGAGGCCCTACAGTGGGGAAAAATAGGCTCTAAATAATAATAGATAAGAACCCAAAACCGTGAAGAAACACTTCGAAAGATATTATCTCTTATAAAATCACTATGAACACCTACTGCGTTTTTAAGAGCATTCTTTCATTTTAAATTATGGACGTCAGTTTACACAAAGTATGCCTGATGTTTAAGGACGGGAGTAAAAAATGTTACTCATCAGAAAATCAAGACATCTTGCAAGTTTACGTTTTGAAGCGTGACTACCGACGCCAATGGACTACTGCAACACCAGAGGGCCCGCATATTCTTTGCCGGCCTTTGAGAAATGAGTATGTTCTTTTATTGAAGGTCCCTAAGTCGTATTCGTTCGGAAATACCGAACTGTCAACTGATTCCACATAGGATTATTGAAGTATATACCAAAAAAACGGAAGTGTTTCGCTTTATCTCTCAGATGAGAAGTATATTTCCAGGAAAAAGTGTTAAATAAGTGTATTCGTGTGAATGCCAGCAGACCGCTTATTTCAGTCTACGCTTGCAAACAAAAAATACAATCAAACAGTCGTTTCATTGACATTTATGAGAAATGCGAAGACATGCAGCTGAATTACCCTCTTTGTGTGGGTAATGGGCGATTCAAAATGTTCCTTTTGTTTCAAGTTCTTGAATCGATCATGCAGCTATATATAGTACGGGTAATACAAATATTTTTTTATCATCATAAAAAAAGTTAATTCAAAGATATATCATTTTAGTATTTCACGCTGCGTTGCTCTATGACTCTAAAGACACACAAGGGATCTGGACGACACATACTCTTGCGCACCAATATTCCGTCCCCGTTCCCGGTCCCACTGCGTTGCCTTTTGTATTATACAAACCTTGTCCTAACAATAACGAATACAACAAAAAAAAATATCCAATTTGGTGCAGTCGTTCGGAAGTTATGCACGTGCATACATTTCAGCGACTCATTTTTATTTGCGACTATAAATTAAGATCTAAGCTATCCTATCTTTTAAGTTGGATCTAACTGCATACGATGAGCAAATTTGATTAAAATCGGTTAAGTAGTTTAGGAGTCCATCACGGACAAAGAACTTGACGCGTAATTTATACATAACAAGGTGAACATATATATATTTATATATGTATATTTAAGAGTGATATATAATTGTCTACACTGCAAGCTACAATTTATTTGACGTCACTTACTCACTTTTTTATTGACAACAAATCATGAGATCATTATAATTTACGACTCTTCTTGCAGCCAGAGTAAATTACCGCTCTAAATTTTTTCAGTGTTTTTGTTATCTTTCAGAAAATATCATAAATTTACGAGTATTATGATCATTATTACATTTTCTAGTGAAGTCAGCTTAAATAAAAAATGGCCAGAAGCGTGTCAAGACACGTTTATATAGAAGGTTTCCGTATCTGATACGCTATAAACGTATTTGTTAAATAACTTCGAAAGTTGTTGTCCGATTTCGTTCAGAATTACTTTCCTAATGAGTTTTTAGCATGTTCTATCGACATGGTAAATTTTAAGTCTCTATGTCTAATAGTTTGTAAATGCTCAGGGGGGACCACCTTACGGGCAAACAGGCGGACGGACGGATAGAGCGAAATTATAAGGGTTCCTTGTAGTACTACGGAAATCTGTATTATTTTCAGGATCAAAATCTTCAGGTAAACTTTAATAATTATTATAATTTTACATTATATTACGTTCAATTTAGTATCAAATCTAGGAGAAGAATGAATACGAAAAGGAACATCAATTCTTTAAAAATTTGAATAATAATTATTTTTAAAACTCTATAATATTACACATGCCAGGTCGCGCACATATGAAATCTCCTTGGTGCGTCAATAACATTCATAATAATAATAATACCATGGCAACCTTCAAACTAACATGTCTAAAATTTTCCTGTCTATAAAATATATTTGTGTTTTGGTACGGAAACGAGTCCGACTCGCACTTGCCCCGTTTATTTAGACTCTTTTTTACAGACAGGTTAAATTCTTACATAGACGACAATTCTTAGTTAAAGTTTTAATTCCTGTTAACACTTTAAAAATAATTGCACTAATCGAATCAGTAGTAGTTTTTAAAGTATTTGACGATACAAAAGAGCTTGTGAATAATACATCTTTTGACCTGATCTGACTTGATTGCTTCATTAAATAGCTTAAAGGTAGAAGGATGGATTCAAATCCGCAAGATACCCGGTTCAGACCCAAATGCCGCTGGGGCATTGACGCAATCACTCCTAGCACAAGATTTTAAGTAGCAGAGAAATATATTCTTAAGAAAAGAGGAGGAAACTTGCCAGTCGGCTGATAATTGTGCTGGTAAGTGTCTGCCAACACCAGAATGTGGTTCCCGCGTCGAAAGGGATCGTGATAGATCACCTCTGGGAAGATGAATGTGTCGGAGTTGTCGGGGGTGGCCTGCGCTGTGTTGCTGCCGTCGAAGTACCATATTGGCAAATCTGCAATGAAACGATTTCTTCCACATCGTGATGCCCGATAAAATTACTCCGTAGCTCTTTGCACAAGACATCTTTTAAAAATTAAAACTTAGGCACAAGAATATTTTTTTATTCTTTTATTACCTTTGTTAGTTTTAGGTATGAAATCGAACGTCCTATCCTTGGCGCGCAGATTTATCCCTGAACCGTCGACCCAAACGTAGGTGGCTAGAATGGAGTCGCACGGTATCTCCAGATCCTCGTATTTCCGCATGGCCGCCTTATTCAACGCAATCGGGACCGAATTCATGTTGGGATCTGCCAAAGAGAAAATTGAAATGCAGTAAAGCGATTTAGGAAGACGTATATAGGTTTTACATTAGTAAATTATATTTTGAACATCATAGTAATCTACAATTTTAGAATTATCGTGAACAAACCTTATCAAACATTAATACATGTAACTGAAAATATTAATAGAGATTGAGAAACAGTTCGTCATTTCTAAAGAGCAGCCTTTTAAGAATAATTTTGTATTTACCTCATATTATAGAACTATGTATATTTAGGTTTACACTTGCTTCTATAATCTGAGGTATTTACGTTACCAGTTACCGAATACGGTTTTTTATTTTTATTTTCTTAGCTCTCTGTGTTCCCGAATTTGTCCAGACAATCGGAATGATTTAACAGTTTCTAGTAGCATTCCCACGTGATGATTAAAGAGTATTTTCTCCGAAACATCCAAGCAGGGTCGCTTTTTATCACGAAATTGTTGAATATTCTTACTTAAAAATTTAAACAATCAAAATTTAGGAATGTACATAGATATTGAATTTAGAAGCAATATTAAGCCACACGAATACACACACATAAAGTGCAGACTAAGAGATCTTAAAATCTATAACAATATTATTCTTGAAAATTACAATTCTATGCCAGAAATACTTTTGGTATCAAATATTTTTGGGTCAATGCACGTTTTGGTGGAACATATCTAAAGTGAACTTTCGGTCGAGTGCAAGTCTTTGATATGCACGGTGGATAAAATTTAATATATTTTATTGGGGGCTGGGCTGAATGCCAAAATCTGCCACCCTTGTTTAATATCTTATAAATTTCTAGCTTGCTGCTTTATTGCTATATAACATTTTTTTAATACAGGAAAAATAGCCGATATGACGTTCAAAAAAAGAGCATACAGGTTTTTCAAAGTCCGGCAACGCATCTGCGAGGCTTCTCATGGTGCAGTTGTCCATAGGCTTTGGTAGTCACTCATATGAACCGCCAGCCAGTTCTCGTCACATTTCCCATGTTAGCCAATCCCACTGACTCACTTATCTTCACAGACATACAGTTGAAGATAAAATATATAAGCACTAGTTTTAGGCGGCCATCAAACTATTCTGCAGTCGACAATTTAAATGTGTGTTAACATATGATATACTAATATGAAAAATAGGTAGGCGAGGTTGCCAGCTACCCCTTGAAAGTTGGCTCACATCATTTTACGGTTTGAGAACCCCTACAGCCTCGACGTGAGATGGGTGATTGAAAATTTTGCGACGCCGTAAGGAAATAGTAATTTATTTGATCCCTATGTTTATAAATGCTGCTACCAATACGCTGCTCAATTCCTTATTCGTCTTAATATGACGATTATTTAGTGGATCAATGGATTCACGGCTATATCATCACACTTATCTTTCATTAACATTTAATTAAATTGGTGGTCATTTCGTTAATTAAAGACGTAAAATCTGTGAGATGTTTCAAATCCCAACCAAGAGAACTCTGAGAGCGCTCGCTTTTGAATAGATCTGCAGCTTACTTTAATTAAATCAACATTTCAATATTATTAACGATATTAAGTTTCACTCAACTTGTTACATTAAAGGTGTAAGTCTCTTGAATAATTCAATTAATTGAAAATAAGAATTGGTTCTGCTAACATCCTATTGTCGATCATCTTTACCAGCTTTTTGATTCACTAGAGCAGAAACTTAGTGTTAATTATAAATTAATGTAAATTATAAAAATAGTTCCATTGCATTATTTCAGTAAATGTCTTTCAGTATGATAATTACGAAGTGAAATAAGTGTCATTGGCTTGTTGCAATGGCGGCATTAGTAAAATAACGCTTTAGCAGTGCTACCAACATTGATAAAATCGTCTATATGTTTCAGTCTAAAAATGCACGCCCCTCTACTAATTAATTGCAACGTTTGCTTGTGTGTGTACATCGTTTTTATTGTAAACTCAAAATGAATTATGCACTACAAGCTAACGATATTGACGAGTTTGCGTGTAAGTTGCTAGAGGTAAATACTTTGGATGCGTGCGCATTTTTATACTGTACGCATTATATGAGAAATGTTGTTGGTGGTTGTTATAGCGGCAGTTGTAGAGTTTTGGGCTGAGACAAGAAAAGAAAAAAAGCGGTAGTCCTAATACAGAAGTGCTGGGTACCTATTTAAGCGAGGTGTAAAATCTATTTGGGCTTCATGTTTATATTATACTTGATGTATCCCGCCACTTCGTCCGCGTGGACCACTTTGATCACTTAGGTGTTTAAGAAATTGGTTTTGGATATCATGTTTATAGAAACACCTTCGCAAATAATGCATTATTTTAGAACAAATTTGATTGGCATAAAAATGCTATAGGGCGCCAACCTTAAAAGATAGACATATGCTCTCGCGGACTTTTATTTAGAACTTTTAAAGGGCTAGAGCAACTTAACCTAGCAATCGACTCAAATGCCGACCACTGACTAAGCCACGGCCTCCTTAATGACTTTTACAGTAATCTTATAATAATAGATTTTTTTTTACCCATCCACCGACCTCTTTATTCGATACAATATTGTATTCCTTTACAATGGGTCCCGACGTTCGTTCACTTGTTCAAACACACACGTGTGTGTGACATTTTAGAGGTCAATTTGGCACATTTTTTAATGCTAGAATTTATGCGGGACCATTCAAAGCATCAATTTTGAAGTGTTCCATAACGGATGTAGAGTATCTTTGCATAACAATAGAAAGTTTTAAAAAGTGTTTCACAAAAGAAATGTCTTTCACTTTGATAGATGGATTTCATGGTTAAAAGAAACTTGATGTTTTCTTAATCTATTGGAGATGCTTGTTTAGCGATATGGATTTACTTAGCATTAGTGTTTATATTTATTAATTAGGCATCAGTTTTTGTTCTCTGGACAGGAAATTATATAGAAAAATATCTTTGTCATCAATGCTAATATATAAAGAGGAAGAGTTTCTTTGTTTGTTTGAACGCGCTTATCTCAGGAACTACTGGGCCGATTTGAAAAACTCTCTCAGTGTTAAATAGCCTATTTATCGAGGCTGGCCCATTGGCGCAGTGGGCCGTGACCCTGCCTTCTGCTCCGGCGGTCGTGGGTTCGATTCCCACCTCGAGTCTGGGTGTATTATCCATATGTATGTAATTATTAATTTCTAAAAAAAATATTTGTGTATAACAGGCGGCTGTTGCCAATAACACAGGCATCAAGTTGTCTACCTTAGGAACAGACGTCCGTGTGTCATATAGTCCTGTATATATTTATTATATATTAAATTAATGCCTAAAACCTATACCATATTTTTGCAGCAAGTAAAAAAAAATACACGTTTTAAATAATTTTGTTTAAAAAATTGTAGTCTACTTTAACATTTCAATTAAATTTTTAAGCCTAGACGAGCCAAAGGCCCATGTCAGGTGATGGCATTGTTGTCGCGTTTCGTTCGGTTTGTGAGACTTCCCGGTGGCCTAAACTCGTTATTAAGGGCCGGCAACGCATATGCTAACCTTCTGGCCGTGCAGATGTCCATGGCCATCGGTAGGCACTTAGGTGCCTGCTGCCTGCTAGTTTCCCCTTGTAACAGAAAAAAACAATATTTATGGGGCGATTCATTAGAGAGAGAGAAAAGGGAGAATTTTAGGAAATAAATTATTTCTCTCTTTTTTCAATACTGAGTGCTTTACGTTGGAAAATGTTTTTAACCCCATTTCCGCGCCTATTTTCACTGTTACCGCATTGTTAGTGAGGGAGAGTATTTGCAATAAGTCCACGGTATTTGCAAGCGTCCATAGACTACGCTGGCTGCTTTTTATCAGGTGCTTCAATGCTTGTGGCTTCTTTACATCCCAAATTACATCTATACATATAAATAAAAACCGTTTGTAGCGTCGAAATTATTATTTTTTTACTAATTGCATATGACTATATATACGATACCTATAGCAAAAACGCAAGTTAGAACTTTTTTATCTATTTGTTGGTCTGTCCGTTTGTTTGTTCCAGAAATCTCCGAAACGGCTGGACCGATTTGGACAGGCCTTTCTCTGCTAGATAGTCGATTTTACAAGGAATAACAGACTACCTTGCTTTTAGCTAAATAATTATGGTTGCACACAAAAAAACCCTCCAAATTTAACAAAATCACTGAATTTAACTGGCGAAGTCGAGGATTACAGCTAGTAAAATATAAGATTATATATTGTACACTAAAGAGGGACAGTTATGTCATCGAATTAATCTTATCACTATAAAATAACCCGATAAGGGTCATTAAAACGCTTTTAGCGTACGGCGGTGTACGAATTCAACCAGAATATATTAAAAAATTAAACAAACTGGCTTCAATTGAAATTAAACTGTGTAGTTAAAGTATGAAGAACCAATTTTGTATGAAGTGTGTTACATTGTTATAAAAAATTGAAAATCACGTTTAATTATAAGTACAAGTGAAGTCAACCTGTTTGGTTGTGTTGTTGTCAGCGTGTACAATATGTTCGATTATAAGTATTTAACCCAGGAACATTTAAATGGACTCAAAAAATACAAGGTAATAGTGTTGTCTTCTTCTATCTATATTGCACGACCGGAGAGCGGAGAGTGCTTTACAATCAAAAAAATTTTTTAACTCCATTATCGCATCTAATTTTACTGATAACGCCGTTTTAGATAATTATTTACTGATCGAGATAATTTAATGATGATTAATTATCTTTCCTTTGGAAGGTTTTGGTCATGCTCTTTCACCATGATCTTCCACCAGCATGGTTGGAAGACGTATGCTGTTGTTCATTTACTGTTTCTTGTTTACAATATTTATGCGAGTGGGGGAGGGGGGGGGGGGGGTGGCGAGAGGGATTCTTGGAACACGTAAAAATAAATTTATAAGATAAGTAGGAGTATATAAATGTAATAAACCGAGCTAGTGCGACACTCACACTGCCGCACTGTGTCACATTTATTTAATGTTTTTCAAAAAATTGCAGTTTTCGGAATCTTTCCTATACGTGAATATCAAGGTATAGCTTCTTGCCAAATTTCATGATTCGGTGTCAACGTAAAGTACGCTATAGGTTTTGGTTCCCTTTGCAAATGTTTGGGAAATGTGCCATAAACTACCAATTCTTTTCATTGCGTTCACTTAGAGTGTTGATTTTATCACAGCTTCAAGGAATCATAGACCTCAATAATTGGTGGTAATTTCAACTTTATATCTCTACGCGTTCCTGGGAAAAAAACTCTTGACAGACAGACGACGGGACAACGAAGTTAACCTTATAGGGGTTCCTTTTTTCCCTTGGAGGTATGGAACCCTAAAAATTACTTAATTCAAGTATATTATGTAATTGCAAGAAATACAATATAATACAAGGTTTTTAGGGTTCCGTAATCGTAGGATACGAGGAACCCTTATAATTTCACTTTATCACAGTTTCACTTTGCTAATAAGCTTCTACAACCTCCGCCAGGACATGAACTACCTTGGCAAGTCTGGAAGTCTTTGAATAGACTTCGGACCCAAGTTGGCCGAAGTAAAGCGATGGTATAATCAGGACTAATTCTTTTTGTTAATTTTTATGTCGTTTGATTATGGAATGAAAATTTTATTTTATTTTATAACGTTCGGATTTAGCATGACAAAAATAGAGGTTGGGTACAACCAACAGAGTTCTGAGTAGCATAGTGAAACACAACATTAGTTTCCATAGAATAGATAAATTTTTTTGGTCTGTGTAATGTAATCTGTGATAACAGTTTTGACAGGAAAACAAATTGCTATTGGTATTCGCGGCCGCGCGAAAATTGATATTACGTTTATACTAACACTGAATTGCTGATTTTTACAAAGCCTACCTTCATAATATAAATGTGTACAACGAAACCCAATGACAAAACAATAATTGTTAAGAACAAGCGTTTTTTTACTTTATTCTTATTACTTACTACAAAAATTGCACCAGAGAAATGAATATTAAGATAACAACTTTTACAAATCCGTTTTCATTTTTCTGTTTTGCGGATGAAAATATCGGAAATAATACTTTAGCTCTCGAGACTGAATATGAAGTTATATCAGTAAAAAACAAAGTGAAAGATAATGAATATCATGGCCAGGTGAGTGTATTTCTATAACTAATTAAACCAAAAGATTCTCTTTTAAAGCACATTTAAGTATTGCCCTGTTTAATTTTAAGTTCTAGACTGATTTACTCTACAAAATGACTTAAAATGTCTCCCTTTTTTGTCACTAGAAGTTTATGCTTTTGATATCTTATGTGGTATTTTCAGGGATTTTCTACATTTATATCAGTTGTATCATTAGTAATAGACCCAAAAAAGTGTTGTATAGAAATGGATTTTACATGCACACTCATTTCTCTTTTCTTATTTTTGCAACTATGAAAAGGAAAATACATAATTATTATAATAATTTTTTAGTATGTTGCAGTATTGTGGAAGAACAAGTGGGTCCGTGGAGTTGTATGGATGGAGTCACAATTCCTAATATGGTTAATTGACTATGGTATCTATATACGACCAAATGAACAACATTTTTATAAGGATCTACCTTCAGATTATAAGAAAACACCTTCAAAAATATTTGAAGCCAGTATACATGGAGTAGTACCAGTAGATAAAGTGAGTTGACGTAATAATCAGGGCCGGCGAATGGAGCGGCTGTTCCAGGCACTGAGTCCCAGGAGTTGCCTCAGACACAGAGGCAACTCTTAATATTCCATTATTTTATATTAAAAAATATATATATGGCAAGTAATGGGGGTGACATAATTGGACCTCCTTGCATACTAAAATTTACCTCATACTGGCACTAATGATAATGTACTGGATAACTTAAGTTGTGAATACATGAGAAATGATTATACGTAGGGCTTTTTTTGGAAAAAATGGTTCCCAAAGAAAATTTCAAAAATATCAAAGAATTAAAAAATTTAATTTGAAAATTAGAACTCTGACCACTTTTTAGACCTTTATTTACACTGCAATCACTTCTTATTATACCATCACTATCATAAAATAATGTTTCAGATTTATTTCATTGCTTATAGAAATTGATGATATTTTTTTATTCTATCACTACATTATTTGCAATGCTCAGAGTGCATCTATGCTCAAAACAAAGTGGCAAGGGGTGGAAAGAGGGTACAAAAAATTGCTGAGCCTTGCGTGCCCCGAAAAAAGAAGTAACAAAAAAAGGCCATCATAAGTAATTTATGATTGTCACTATGTTAATTTACTCAATTTAAGGCTTATTATAGAGTCTACCACTAGAGACATAATATGTGAAAGATTAATAAATAGGTAGCTGTAATATGCATTAAAAACAATATTATGTCAAACTGCATAAATAGATTCTGATGTGTGTGTGAAAACTTTTCTATTAAACCTTTATAAACAAAAATCAACTGTACAAGCCTTCGTCACTCCACTGCTCGTAAACTGTTGGACAGATTTGGATAAAACTATGTGTGTATATTTCAAGGGGTATGTAACTTAAATTTTGTGGGTTTCTAGCTATAACTCCAAAAGGCTAGGCTTATTTGATTCCTGCCTATTTTATGTACGCTAGGCAAGTTAGAGAAACTTTCTATCATATTTATAGTAATTACTTTCTTCCTTCAATCGGTTATGAAAAATTATTAGGTTTGTAACATTTGTACTGATATTAGGCTTCACTTCGATTCTATTATTATATTTTATTTTCTTCACACTAACGGTTGGTATACCCCTACGATCAACTACCCTCCTTTACCTACACACTACAGGGCCTGCCTATTGATGCGACTAATAGTTCAAAACTCAAATTTTTGACATTATTATAAGAAAGGCTTCTTGAAGAGGGATTTTTTATATTAAAATATGTTTAATCTCTATTTAGGTTTATTCTTGATTCAAGGGATTTAATTTGATGTGAATTCTGAATCTTCGTGCAATATGATCGTAATGCGTATGCGTATATATTATCCGAATGATATTTTTTTCTTAATACGTTCAATAATATCCTGTCGTATTATAAACTGGTATAGAGAGTGTTTGAATTTATGATATTCTTTTATGTTTCAGAAGGGATTTGCGTTAGAAGCCATATAAAGCGAACGGTCAAGTACACGTAGCACTATATGTAAGAGTCTAAGCTTTATAAATAAACAAAACTATTTTTATCTGCGTATATAATTATATATTACGTAAAAAATAAAATCTCTGAAGATTTTGAATAAAGTTGTCGAAGTTTATCTTGTATCGGACGCAGTAGACATGTTTATATTAATATCATAAATACATTTATCGCAAATAAATACATCGATGTTACGTACATTGTGTCGCAGTTATTAAAGGCCGTTTCCATGTTTTATAACGCCTGTAATGTTTGTTTTATGTTACTAGTATCCAAACAACATGTATTTTGTATTGTTTTTTAAATCAATTACGATAAAATGTTTACTATATGATAAATGAGTGTAAAAAACGCCTTTGCAGTGAACTTTCTGACCCGAAATATTTTAACTATTTAGGGTAATTTCATGTTAAAATTGAAATAATCAAAAAGGTTTTAATTAGTAAATTGGTTTGGTTAACAAATGAAGCCACGTACGCGAAATAGCTGGCAAAAAGAAATATACATTTATAATGTCAGTATGTAAATTTAATGTCACATACTTTACGGTTATAGTAGTACGTAGCAGGTATTGAATTATTGTGCGCATCATCGGTCCCGTCTCAAAACTAAGCCCAAATTTAATTTAATTTTTATAATTATTCAGACGTAAAGACAAGATAGTTATTTTTTTTTAAATAAAAACTCTTATTATGTATCAAACACAACAGGATTTTAGGAAAGTTTGGAACGACCATTCAATAATTTAACCATTCAATGAAGTCCGTAATTTTTAATGATAAATTCAATTTAAATACTGTTATAAATATTCATTTTAAATTCTGTTACCTACTATATAAATACGACCATTTCAATAATGCTTTAATCAGTAACTTTTACAAGCACATTCTAAACATTTATGTGAAAAAAGGAGATGGTCTATTCTAAGCTGTACTGTGCTGCATTATTGTTGAAGCAGACAATAGTTAAGCTGGACAGGTGATCCGTATCTTTTTGTTGTAGACGCTAAATACCGCCGAGGGTGCCGACATTTTCGCGCATCCTCGCCGGCTTTTGACAAAACCAGTTTTCTGAATTTACAAGAATGAATAAGAAGGCCAATTAAATTAACGCTTTCAAAGTTTTCAATTCTTTAAAGTAATAATAGTACCCACATGTTAGATGACGCGTCGTGTTTCGTGTTATTTGGCTGCGAAAAGAGCATTGTTGATAGATAAGATTGACCCAGAATAGTTTTAACCAGTTTTTTATCTAAAGTAATCATCTAGATAATAACTTCACAAAAGATAAAATTGCAAAATTCTATACAATAAACATGTAGCAATTTTTTACAATAAACTTATTTTTTTAATGCTGTACATTAAAAAAATGTCTTAAATAATTTATACATTCACCACAATTTAAGAATCATATATGATAAGTATCGGGATTAGCCAAGAGATCGAAACACAGTCTCGCTTTTTAATAAATGTATTTCATTTGTCACTTATTTTAACTGGTTTAAACAAGTTGAACCATGGGAAGAACCAGCAAGAATTATTATAGAGTATTTTAATGGACCATTAATATTATAATACCTCATCCCTCTAATAGGACATATTACTAGAAATTTTACACGATATGTAGGTGTTGATAACACTTAAAATAACGTGCATAAAAGTAACTGTAACCAGTCCCTTAATATTCCAAAAAGCTCATTCAATGTGATTTGTACGGTCGATACATTTAATAGTGTGCACTTGAAACAAACTACTTATCGACACAACACCACGATAATTTTCGTATTTACTTTTTCCAAATAATGACAGAAAAACTTACCGCCAGTTTTATCGCCTGCACAGGCTGACAGCAATGATGAAGTTTTGTGATTTATAGGTTAGGATTTGGAAAAATCACCAAGCCACGTGTTTTTATAAATAGCGGCTACCACGCGACCAGCCAACGCGGTGGTTAAAATCGGAATGGGCGATGGCGCTCAGCGGTAGTACTGCGTTGCCGCTAAAGCGTATAGACACAAAATACGCAACGCACAGTCAAGTAAGCCAGCACGATTGTTGCGTCATCACAGATAGAGTAGGGAGTTAGAGTTGAACGAAGCGACGCCGACGCGTGATATAGTGCGATTCACCCGTTCACCGTATTATTGAGAATTAATTATTCATCCAATTAGTTGTGGATTTTATCACATTAAATATTGGGTTATAGAAATAATGTACAATAGTTATATGCGGATATAATCATGGGTCAGTGCTTTATATACATATAATAAGTTGGTAATCAATGTCATTATTATTCCTCATCTTATTGGCCCAAAGTTTTCAAAATTTTAGTGAAATTTAAAAAAAAAATTAAAAGGTTTCTTAGAATAAATTTAAAAAAATGGTTTTAAAATTTAAATTCCGATTAATAGTACATGAGAGCTATAGATACTTTCGTTTTGGACAGTCTGTCCGGGTATTCTCAGAGCAGATGAACAGTATAATGAAATTAAAAAATTATCGGTGAGATTAAATTTATAATTTTTCAAGGCAATGTATGGCGGAATTCGCGGTCAATAGACAATATCACAAATATTTTGTGCTTGAGGAGCTGATAACTAATCCGATAGTGGGCAAGGACTGATATGAAGTAAAATGAGTAAAAAGGTTGACTTATTATTATATAGTCGTCAATACGATGGTTTGTTGTAGGTACTGCGTGGTGATATGCTTGGAATATATATAATAAAGCAAAGCTTTCATTGACATCTAATATATACAATTTTTGTGTCACAGCGTTTGTTGCAAACCTCTCCGAAAAGGGCTGACCGATTTTTATGACTGCTTTTGTGTATATTTGGTAGGTCTGAGAATTGGTCGTAAACTATTTTTTTAAAAGAGAACTTTTAATGTTTTATGTTAATAATGCGTTAATAGTTTTAGTCTTACCTGTTATATGCGCGATTTATTTTCAAGTATATCTACAATGTGATACCTAATATGATAAACCTGAATAAACATTCATTTCAGTTCTACCTATACTTAATTGGTGAAATTGTTTCAAATATATTAACAATTAAATAAGTATTGGTAATCCAGGTTGATCTTAAAATTAATTGAGGTTTAATGTTGCATATAATGCGTTAACAGGTCCAGTCTTACCTGTTACATACGCATTTTAGTTGGCACAGTTAAATTAAGAGCACTAAAAATAGCGCAAATATGACTCACAGCCACTACATATATTTAGGTTTCTAACACAAACTCGTTACGTTATGTTGAAGGATAAACCATTATTGATAGTGTCGTCGACACGATAAAAGGTAACTAACTTATAAATATCCAATTTATTAGCAACTAGCTTCAACCCGTGACTTGGTCCGCGTTATTATTTTCGAATTTCATACAAACTTTCAACCCCTATGTCACCCTTTTAAAATTTTGGTTTCCCGACAAAAAGTAGCCTGTCTTTCTCCAAGGTCCAATATCTATAACGAATTTCATCAAAATGGGTCGTTGGTTTATATGTGAAAACGTAACAGAGTTATTATTATTAGTATTATAAATGTGAAAGTCACATTTATAATATTATAAATTTTGACTGGCCCGTTGGCGCAGTGGGGGGTTACCTGCCTTCCGCTCCGGGGGTCGTGGGTTCTATTCCCGCCTCGAGTCTGGGTATATTATCTTTATATGTATGTATTTTTATATTTCTAAAAAAAAATATTTGAGTATAACAGGAGTTTGTTACCTGTAAAACTGCTTGTACTTAAGTTGTCTACCTTAGGAACAGATGTCCGTATGTCATACGGGTTGTAAAAGACATCGTATCGGATACGCATCCCACGGGTTTAGTACATGATTCTAGACTCCCCAGTGGTGATATTTTTTGTCGGCTTTTTCTTGAAATGTACAATTTTTTTCCCCATTTTTTTGACTGAATACTGTACAATATCATTATTACTATCTGTCGCAATGCGATTTTTAATCAGAAACAAATTTCTTCAATATTTTTACATCAAACCGCAATGTACATAAAACTTAAAAGTACGTAACAGGGGTAGCGCAACGCGGGTCGTTGACTCGTTTTGCGCGTCAACATTTTATTGACGATTGCTTCCCAATGTTTACGATACACTGCACGCTTAAGAATGGGATAAGGATAGCAATATCTGTAACCTCTCATTTTCGAGATTAATGAATTTGTGATTTTATTTAGGACATTAAATGTAGCCTTTCTTGTCTCGTTCTATCTATATGTTTAATTAAAATTTTTAACAGAATTAAATTATTTTAAACTTTTTACTTCATTTTAGTAACAAGTAATAAAAGCTTTTTTTAAATATTTTTTTATTTTAATTTTAAAACTAATTTTACACGGACGGAGTCGCGGGCACTGCTAGTCTCAATATAAAGCGATAAGCAATATTTACACCAAAGATATATTGCGCCAAACAGAAAATACGTACTGGCCTACAAACCTGAAAAGCTGTAAATAGATAAGACACACCTCCATCGTAAGCGGTAGTTGAGTTTTATAGTGAATCACAGTGTCGTCGTTGACATACGAGTACGTTCCGACTGTGTAAAGAGTATAATCAAGGTCGGGCATCGTTTTCGGACATTACGAGGAAGACAGGAAAACTCTACGAAACATTGGCTGACGCAATTTCGACGAGTGTTGACGTTAGTGTTGTAACCGCTAATGGGAAGCGATGTGCAAAACGAAATGCTTTAATTATGTTACGTCATTCTGTAATCTTACTATTATATAGCTTACTAGATGTACCCCGCCAATTCGTCCTCATGGCCCACTTTTATTATTTAGGAGTTTAAAAATTTGGTTTTGGATAAGGATCAATTTAAATTTAAATTCAAAGTTTATAAAAACACCTTTGCAAATAATCCATTAATTTAGAACAAATTTGATTACCATCAAAAAAGGGAACAAGTAACCAAACTTAAAAGCTTTGATGAAGCGGACTTTTAAAGGGGAACAATTCCGTCATACGTGATTTTTGCCAAACTTTAACCGTTTACGAAGCGCACACAGCGGTAGCTCTAAAAAAGGGGGAAAAACCACTGATTTTGAAACATTCTTCATTGGTGCTCCGCTCCTATTAGTCTTAGCGTGATGGTATATAGCTTATAGCCTTCCTCGATAAATGGGGCTATCTAATGCGGAAAGAATTTTTCAAGTCGGACAAGTAGTTCCGGAGATTAGCGCGTTCAAACAAACAAACAAAATCTTCAGCATTAGGTACATACCTGTACCCAAAAGAAAAATAGATAATTTTGTACAATTTTTTTTTCTATCTATGAAGTTAATAAACAATCAATTACACGCAGCGGAAGCTCTCAAAAGAGGAAAAGAAATCCCCGATTTTGAAACATCTTTCATTGGCGCTCCGCTCCTATTGGTCTTTGCAAGATGATAATATATAGCCTACAATCGTCCTCGATAAAGGGGCTAACTAACACTGAAAGAATTTTTCAAATCGGACCAGTTGTTCCTGAGATTAGCGCGTTCAAGCAAACTAACAAACAAACTCTTCATCTTTATATATTAAGTATAAGATTTAACCAATGAGGTTCAGTTTTAAATACCACTAGTCCGCTCTTTCCCTCATTCGTATAAGGCGATTAAAAACAATAAGGAGTCGGCGGAAATAACTGTCAAAAGATTTCTTATTATGGTCAAATTTAAACAATGATTAATGCAAAACAAATGAAGGCAGACACATATTCACATTTTATGAGGCTTTTTAAGGCGTCCAAAAATAACCTAAATTGTAGATTGATTTGCACTATTGTTATCTAAACAATAGTGTTGATCAAAAATTTATTTTAAGAGGTCATGGCCTAATTAGCGGTCGGAATTTGAGTCGATCGCTAGATTATGTAGCTCTTGCAGCGACCGGATGATAGATGGGTGACCCATTCTAGCATTGGTTTATATTTGATATCCAACCTCCTCTGTGTTTCGAAAGGCACGTATAACAGTGGGACCCCAGCTATATCCACTGCAATCTAAGCAGATCCTGGTACTTTACCGGGATTACGCTAGAAAGAAAAAGTATTTGAAGAAATACACCCATTACTGAACATGGATTTGCTGGTCTTGCTGTTGGAGCAGCATTTGCTGGACTGAGGCCAATAGTCGAGCCCCATCAATCACCCGACCGTTGTGAAATCTACTTAACCAAGCGATGGACTTAAATGCCAACCGCTAATTCAGATACAACGCCTCACTATGTGTCTGTACTGTATTTAATTTTATGTGGGGTCTTCGTGTACCTGCACCAATGGGGTCAGAGAAATTTCACTAACTTATGATTAATTGCCCCAATAATATGGGGACATTGTAATGAAATTCTAAGTATAAACTAACTTAAAGCATATATTCTGAAGCCCTATGTATGATAGAGACAGATAATATAGATATTAAATGAACTATGCACTATTTAAGAACTGTTAACAAACAAATTAATATTAATTAATTGTATAGATGATAAATAAGATACCATTCAGCATCTTAAATTAAGAGGGTATCCCCAAAATTACAATAAGGCTGTATTCCGAGGGCTCCGTTCAGTGACTTGTCAAGTAAATATTTTATTGCAAACCCCCCGCCCCTTTGACTCATTAAATAACTCGTTAACAAGAAACCTAAATGGGTAACCCGGGCAATGACAAAAGTGTTTTACCCACCTTTCAAAATTTATTTTCAAGTTAAGCCGCTATAAATTTCGCCCTGCCCTCTGTATCATTTGGCCCTTTATAATATAAAACATTATAATGGCTAAGGGTCATAGTTGTAATGTATAAGTGTTATTTTATTACAAATAAGTGTAATTTTGTAACAGTTTCCAGGCTTTGTTACAAATTTTGCGTGGGATACTAGTTTATGTTTTATTGCCAAACTAGCTTTATCCCGCGACTTCTTCTGCGTAAAATCAAACATGCGAGAGCTTGCGAAAATTCCGTTTTTAGTTGATGTCTACTAAATACAAACTACCTCCCCGCTAAATTACATCCTCGTAAACGTCCCAGGGTTTTCGAAATTTCGTGATAGGTGATATATCGCTTTATATATAACGATATTTACAAGAGACCGTAGACGTCAAGTATTTACTATTAATTCCAACTTTATATGTAGCTCTAAGCGTTCATAAGAAAAAGTGTTTTGACAGGCAAATAGACAGACGGACAACGAATTGATTCTATACGGGTTCCTTTTTTCATTGGAGGTAAGGAACTCTAAAAATTATTAAAATCATACACTAAATTAATTTATCTGGTTGCATTATAAGCACTTACGCGCACACAGTTTTTTCTTAACTAACATCAAATAGTGAAAGTGTTTGGTGCACTTTTAGATATCGACTAGTAACCAATTTTAAGACAGCAATCCAGTAAGTCGGCATACTGACACAAAATCTACAAACATCTACGCAATAAACATAACTATCGCTTTGTTTTTATTACGAATACAGGAGGTATGAAAGATTGTTGTATTCGCGAGGATGTGTAATTTGTTGCGTGGAACACTCCGTGCAGGGGTGTGCGTACCTCCGAGGTGAGCCGGCGCCGCTCGAGTTTGCTCCAGGACAAGATTTATGTAAGGACTTTTGTTTGTGCGAGTAGTTAAGGGGTGTCTCATCTACATCCCCCTTTCGCATAGACATCTAACGTAGTACGGAACTAGAAAGTGTTGTTATAAAGTACTCGTGGTTATAACGGATATGATTGAAAAAAAAGGAAAATATGTTCTTTCAGTATTTTGGTCCTCCTTCTGCCTAGTGTTATCCCGGAGTAGTACCAGGGTCCACTTCGATTGCAGAGGATGTGGCTGTGGAGCGCGTTAAGACGACCGATAGCCATCTGACGTCATTTTCGGAACACCTACGGTCTCTACAACCTTACGACTAATATCACAAAGTGACATTAATCGGATCCCACTGTTTTACGTGCCTTCCAAAAAATGGAGGAGGTCGGATATCAAATAAAAACCATTGACAGAATGGGTCACCCATCCATCACCCGGTCGCAGCAAGAGCAACTTAACCTAGCGATCAACTCAAATGCCGCCCACTGATTAGGCCACGACCTCCACCCCACAATCTCTACAGTCACCCTTCAGAAAATCTACCTTATCTGTTTTGTTTATTTAATACTTTTTATAATTGTAGATTTTTACATAAAGTTGAAATATTTACGTATTTTATAGCATGCAAAAATGAGCCTTTTAACTAATTGACGTGCAAACGACATGCGACCTTAGCGTAGCAAACCATTTCTTGGCCGGCTATACGTCAAAAAATATTAGATGCACTTAGATTCGATTGAAGATACTTTTAGATGGTTCTTTAAATTTCTCTACGTAGACAACTACGAGCACTTCGAACACGTTCCAATAAGTGCACGGATGCGCTATTTTAAGCTCACGTCTCAAGCATCTCACGTTTCGCTCCCTTCTAAATTCTCTACAAATGTAAACTTAATAAAATTCTTATACTTATTATTTTAACTATGTGACAAAGCACCTTCCAATATAAATTATAATTATTTAAATGGCGCTCTAACCTGTAGTAACTGTTCAAAAACATTCTCTGCAATTTTTTTTTTAAAGAATATTAGGAATGCTTTTAAGGTATGTCTAATATTCCCTTATCCCCTCCTACTAAGCTTGAATTAAAAGCTTATGTTAGGAGTGGGTGCGACAATACCTCAACGGTGGGGTTTGAACCGGGTACCTGGCGGATTTCAGTGCATATCTTATACCGTTGAGCTATTGAAGCTCTCACTGGCTACATTAGTCATGTGAGGACGTATTAGTTACTTAAATAAATAAAAAAAAAACAGAAGATGGTCGCCGTTGCCGAAATCCGCACGGATCGCATCAGCATCGTCAACTATATGAACTTCTAAATGAATGTTCTTATGATGCTTTGATACCCCATACAACGTACAGCATTACGTCTACGAAAAATTAACCTAAACATTCATTTTCATCTTCTAAAGCGCCGTAGCGCCGTACCGCCGAACCTCCACGACTACACCTAGAGAGACTGAATAATATTGTTCCTGCCTCTATGTCTAAAGACCAATTTACATCAGACGAGCATTCGCTCGTCGTTTGATAGTGTAGGGATAGAATGAGCGAATGCTCATTCTATCAAATACTTTTACTTTAAACAGACGTGAGGTAGCGCCATGCTTGTAGCCAAATTGGCCCGGCGCGTCCGGATACCAGTACCTCTTTCTCACATGAGATCGGCGTGAAGTGGCGGCAATGCTGTCATATTAACTGATGGTATTGTTGTGGCGTTTAGTTCGGATTATGAGGTTCCCAGTGGCCTAAACCCCTATCTAAAGATCGGCAAAGCATCTGAAAGCCTTCTTATCGTGCAGATATCCATCGGCGTCATTAGGCGCCTGCTGCCTGCTCGTTTGCCCCTTGTAATATAAAAAAAAAACATAGAGCGCTCTATATAGGTTTTTGCTCGTTGATACTTTGGTGTAAACGGTAAGAACGATCTTCCGTTTGCACTAAAAGATCGAGCAAGAATGCTCTTGTTCTAGCTCTATTTTCTTTTGGTCTAAATCCACCTTTACGCGATGGCACACGTGAATTACACACGAATAAATAATGCCTACCTATTAAACTTGATAGCGCAAAACAAAATTAGCGTGCCCTCCAAACATATTTCAGCGGGTAAAGGGAAATATCTCAAGGCGTCCGTGTGCCCATTACCGTATTTTTATAACCCGGCTGAATTATGAGATAACAGCATTTATCGTCCATTCGCGTTGTGTAATCCCTATATTCCCTTCTCGGTAATAAATTGGTGATACTTGACACTCCGAGGATGTGAGCATAACAACTGTTAATATTCCACTTCTGAATACAAATATCTTTTTTTTTACTATGGGAGAATTATTTGATGATACAATTTCATATAATATGTACCCTTATAAATCCTTTTCGGTTGTATAGCCGACCATGAAATTGGTTTGCAGTGCTAAGGTCGAATGTCGTTTGCACGTCAATTAGTTATAAGGTTTATTTTTGCTTGATATGCGTTTTCTTAATTCCTAACAATAACCCTTAGCAAATTTTTCTTTAACTAGAAGCTGTCATCCAAAATTGTAAAGCATATTAGGTCGACTATACAAGACGTTATTGAGTGACCTCTAGAAAAGTTGATCTAATTATCTTTGAGACCAGATTGAGAAAGTCTTTTACTGAAAAAGACCCTGAAATAAAATTTGTTCAATATGATCTAGAATTTGTGTGCTTATTAAACATATTTCGGAGGCTGCAGAGAAATATTTGGGTCACCCATCTATCACCCGGTCGCAGCCAGAGCAACTTAACTTAGCGATCGACTCAAATGCCAACCACTGATTAGACCACATTTAATCGTTTTAGTTATGCATACATCTATATCTATACTAATATATAAAGCTGAAGAATTTGTTTGTTTGTTTGTTTGCTTGAACGCGCTAATCTCAGAAACTACTGGTTTCATTTGCAAAATTATTTCAGTGTTTAGACAGCCCATTTAATGAGGAAGGTTATAAGGTTATGTATCATGACTACATATTTTTTTTAAACTAAATAATATAAATTCGAATAAATATATATATATTGCGTGCAATATATATTTTGGCATGTATTTCTCGATAGCCATTCTATAGTCTAGTTATTGTTTATTTACAGAAGGAGATGAGAACAACGAAGAGTTAGAGTGTAACAGTATTACGTAATTATGTATAGTAGTAATAAAAAAACTAAGCTTTTTCAACTGAAATTATGCCAACCATTAAAGAGATAGGTATAAGCCGCGATTTAAAAAAAAGTAATTCTCTTTGAAAAACTGCGAAACAACGGGGCTATGAAAAAGGTATGACAAAATCTCGACGGCCATTTAGGGGCTCATTAAATCATATGGGTACGTAAACAGCCGGGTATTAAACCAGGTTCCTTTCATTGTTTCGAAACAAGAAGGGGGGGCAATGACGGGACTGGGGCAATGACAGCGCACGCATTATAATCAGGGGCACGCATACATTCATGCGAGGAGGTTAAGGCGCGGCCGCGGCGCTTCGCTTTGACCCATTAATATTCGGGTGACCATTTTCATTAACAACTTAAAAGACGAATTTGTGAATTAATTAGTCTTAACTTCAGTTATGTTTTTTATCTAAATTCTAAAAGAATAAAATGTTACAGCTAGTACATAATAAGTGATATCCTTTGAAGAGTAAAATCTTAAAACCTAAGTTTAGTAATAAAAAATATTTCGATGTGTTATACTGCGCACGGGTACAGCCCTTGAAATATCGTACAAGAGTTCACCTAAAGCATTCAATGGTGCATACAGTGAACACATGAGCCACCCGATCCGAGCCCTTTAATAGTGCACGCCTTTTACTATTGCACAATGCCCTTTTCTATGAGAAAAGGATCTTGACCTACCAGTTAGTTGAGCATGTTCAATCCACGAAATCGTGTTGAAAAACAATTTATTCATGCTACCGTGCAACGATTGTTGTCGACAAAGGAATGTAAAACTAGACAGGGGGCTATGGAATCGTAGACAAAGATTTTAATAGAGTTACATGGCGTACCGGCTTTTATACTATCTAATTGCACGCACTGTTAATTCTTCATCCTTATAAACAAAATTTAAAAGCGCTGAATTGTATTGTTGGAAATCGTGTCTCCCGGCTCCCGGTTGTGAAGTAGTTTTGCTTTTAAGCAATACGTACGCCTGTTATATAATCTTATTCAATTATAACATTTTTTCTTCAACTATTTTAACGCTTACTAGTCTAGTGTGAATTCAAATAATGTATCATTATATTGGTTTATTGTGCAATTGATATGTATATAAGCGAAAGATCACCAACCACGGAATCTCTAAAACCGCGGGACGTACACAGACGCAATTTAGCAGTGAAGTAGTTTTTAGTTAGTAGACATCTGCTAAGAACTGGTTTTTTGATAGGGCTAAGATTTAGGAGGTATAAGGACTCTAGCAAGTTTAATTTTGCGCGGACGAAGTCCCGGGATACAGCTAGTAAAGTACATTGTAGTATAAGGCCTATATCTGGTAGTTTAAACCCTCAAGCGGTTAATAAAACAAGCGCCTGAACATCTTGGCTAAGCTATTTAATATTGAAACAATAGTAAAATATATGCATATTACTATATTTTTTTTAATCACAGAGGTTTTTTTTTATGTTACAAGGGGGCAGACGAGCAGGCAGCAGGTACCGAAGTGCCTACCGACGCCCATGGACATCTGCACGACCAGAAGGCCAGTAGATGCGCTGCCAGCCCTTAATGACGAGTTTAGGCCACTGGGAAGTCTCAGTCTAATTACGATTAATATCACAAAGTGACATTAATCGGGTCCCACTGTTTTACGTGCCTTCCGAAACACGGAGGAGGCACGGTCGTCTATTTCGAAGGTGGGTAAGTTAATACCTATGTTACAGGTAATAGCCGACTGATTTTATTGCCTTTGCAGTGCTTATAAAAAAAGGTTAATGTATTATAAGCAAAGATAATACTCCTTAATGAATGATCTATTAGTGAATTGGACTGGAAATGTAGCAGGACACGCAGGAGCCTGGAATTTCCATTAAAAGTAAAATCCAATAAAAAGAATTAAGTCTCTGACGTTGTATGCAGCACTAATAAACCTTAAAGATTATTCTATTATTATACCGGACTGGAAATCTAGTACGAGACGCAGGTACGTGAAATATCCATTAAAAGTGAAACCCAATAAAAAAGGTTAAGTCTCTGACGTTGTAAGTACCCCTTAATGCCGCTCTATTATTGGACTGGACTGGAAATCTAGCACGAGACACAGGCGCGTGAAATTGCCGTTTCAAGTAAAAAACGAAAAAAAAGGTTACGTTTCTGACGTTGTAAGTACTAATATTACCCCTTAATGACGCATTATAATTAGATCGGACTGGAAATCTAGCACGAGACACAGATGCGTAGAATTTCCATTACAAGTAAAAAAGAATAAAGGAAGGTTAAGTCTCTGACGTTGTAAGTACTAATATTACCCCTTAATGACAAACTATTATTAAACCTGACTGGAAATCTAGTACGCGGAACAGGCGCGTGGAATTTCTATTACAAGTAAAAAAGAATAAAGGTTAAGTCTCTGACGTTGTAACTACTAATATTGCTCCTTAATGACGCACTATTATTAGACCGGACTGGAAATCTAGCACGAGGCATAGGCGCGTGGAATTTCCATTAGCAGCAGAACCATGCTGCGTGGAAGATGCGACAATTCGTGACCACAACCGTGCAGAATGCGTTGATAATCACAAACCTGTCGCACGGCCCCGGCGCGGCTGGCTCATCGATTCTGTACGCCGCGCATTGTAGATTTTCAATGTTCTCTTATATGCTTAACTAGTAATAATTCCGCAGCTTCTCTTGAAACGAAGACTTTTATTTTGTTACTATTCTTGTTTTACTTCATAGTTAAAAATATATTTACGAGATTTGAATTTTTGCGACTTTAAAACTCAAGAACCTACGTAGACATATCTGGTTTTAGCTACATTTTTTTAGGGATCAAGATATTTTGTACTTTTTGAAGCCAAAGAGCGGATTAAAAGTCGTGGTTAAATCATTAAATCCCTTGGATAATATCTTCTTGTACAAGCTTCACGGAGAATTGGAAAGGGAGCGGAAATATTCTACCAACTTATATCTTTTAGGAAAAACAGATAATTAAAATAAAGTGGCCGAGAGCGTGTCAAGACATGTTTATATAGAAGGGTTCCGTATCTGATATGTGATAAAGGTACTAGATTCGTTAAATAACTTCAAAAATTGTACAATTTCACACAAAATAATGAGCTTTTAGCATGGCTCTTTTTTATCTTTTATCTTGCAGTATATTTAGTTCATTATAAAAATTCCTCTTGCCAAAGGTTGTCAATCATATTGCCAGCAATATGACCGCGTTTGCACGCGTATTTATAGTTTTAAAGTTAAATTAGTTATATCTTTTGTAAACTGTATTAACTGTGTGCAATAAAGAATCCATCCATAGATTCATCCATCGATCGTCCGTCCGTCCGTTCGTGCAGCAGTTTGTGATTATTGTCGACACTTCCGTTGGTAACTTATAATTAAACACAATTTAGTAATACTAGCCGTTTTCCGCTACTTCTTCCGCGTGAAATTAATCTTGCGACAGCCCTTGACCTTCTTAATGCAGGCCCTATCAAATAATCCATTTTTAACGGATATCTACAAACTGTAAATTACCTCCTTTCTAAATTTCATCTTTGTAAGTCACACGGTTTTCGAGATTTCCTGATAGGCGACTTTTCGTTTTTATATAATATATAGATTAATATAACTATGTATATAACTCAATTTTGGATCGGCTACAACCAAAGCAGATATATACCGCTACAGATGGTTCCGTCCCAGCTGTTTGGCCCTTTTGTTCTCTGGTGATTAATTAGAAATTATATGTTAATCGTTTATCTATCGTATATCTTATAACAACTTAACATCTCAAGCAAAGTTATTGTTTTAATAATAATTTAAATTGATTACAATGTTTTAATAATAATTTAAAATATTTCTTTATGAAAAATTTTGCTGGTATACAACTTAAAATAACTGTTGAATTTATTTATGCAACAATTTACTCTCTATAGGACTAGCCAACGCTTAAAACTTCCGTCCGGGTTGGCCCGCGTACAACTACGTTTATAACGCACATAAACATCACATATGTAAATATCTACAACCATGCAGTTTGTAAGGAATTTCCTGCCTTGCACGACATCTTTGCAGAACCGGCTGCCACCTCCAATATCACTAGGGACCTCAAATATAAACGCATATAGATCTCCTAAAGACTGAAAATGTGTCTACGGGCCAAAGCACATGTTTGTGGACTACGACAGCCCGTTTGCCCCTTTTCATATAAATGACTTAAGTGTATAACCAAAGGCGAATAACATAAATTTTTTTAATTTTCTTAATGATAAACTATAACATATATAATGTCAATGTAAGCAGTAGTAGAAACACGGCACCCCACGTATACCGTCGTATACGTGGTTCTGAATCCGGTTGTGTCATCGGAAACGGCCCTAATATAGTTTGATAGTATGCCAACTTGTGTAGGGACGGTTGCATACATTATAAATTATGACTAAAGAATGCGATAAATAAACAGACAACGTTACTTAACGCCAATATATTAAATTTTAAATTTTAATCTTATCAAATAAGTAGTAGGGGTATAATACGTATCTTTCAGATGCCTGTATACCTAATAATGCTTGACATCAAATATTTTAGATTTTCACCGTTTTCTTATTTATAAATTAACGAGTTCATGTTGGAAATTAGTTTAACCTACATAAAATAATTTATGTAATAGGGTCCATATCGCTGTGCAAAATCTGAAAAAAGTTGATCATTATGAAACCTTTAACTAGCTTTGCAGTAGAAAACCAATGTTTAATCATTTAATAACCTGTTTGTTGTTAGTACAATTTACAGACATTCAGCCATTTTTGGCGTACAACTAAGTTATACAATAAGTAACCAATATAATAGAAAATTTGAATAATGAATATGTATCTAGAATATATGAGTTTGTGTATATAGGTAGGTGTGAATATAGGTAGGTAGACCTTTAACTATCAGCACATAAAATGAGCCTTGATGGAATCAGAAGGAACTAAACCACTGACTTTTTTACGAGAATATGTGCTTTTTAACCACTTGAAAATTACTTTCTATTAATCAGATCTTTTTTTCGGATCTGTTCGAGATAGAGTGTAATTGTAACATAAAACTCCTGCGCTGATAACTCCCCTAAGGGTTACTTTCGACTCAGTTGTAGCGTAACTTCCCCACACAGCGACGCGCTTGTTTTTTACCACTCCCACCCTACTTACGTGTATGTGAGGTTCGGATAGTAATACTTAATTATAATTAATTAGTTCATGATGTCCCTTGCGTCGAGAGACATTCAAGTTAAATATTCTGGAATTCGCTGCTTACATTTATTAGTAACTTGATGTTTTTATGGATAAGCTTTTAACTTTATTTGCATTGAACATTGACCTTTATTAATTAGTTTTTTTTGAACCTATATTTCCTCAATGTTGATTGCCCATTGAAGAAAATGTTCTATGAGGTGAGATACCAATTATAATGTGTTTAATCTAATGTATAAACACAAAATGGAAAAAGGTGATTGTGAAATGGTGTATATATAAGCTCAAATACTTCATCCCATTAATGTTGCCACTATAATATTAATTCCGTGAATATTTCAGCTACGTTATCTGATCGAAATCCTCTACAGAAAGTGTATTTCTAAATAAAAATAAGAAAAAAAAATTCTATGTTGCATGGTAATAAGAACTCGTAAGACCTAGAGATCTATGTGAAAAGAGCGTCCTTATTTTTCAAAGGCATGGCACAGCTGAACGCCTTCCGGAGTCGAGCAGTCGTCCCCGGGTGTCGGTAGTCTTTTAAAAATAAAGCAAAAATTTCTTCTGCTGTACAACCCTCACTGTTGAGATGTCCGTTTTTCCTGTTGAATGTGATGAGGAAACGGAGAGGCCGCGCCTTCACAAGTCTTCCGGATGCGCGGGTGCACGTCCCGACCGAGGCATTCGTCCTCTACAGCATTGCCGCCACTTCACGCCGATCTCATGTGAGAAAGAGGTACAGGTACCCGGACGCGCCGGCCCAATTCGGCTACGAGCACGGCGCTACCTCTAATTATAAAATAAAGTAAAAACGTTTGGAATAAAACATTGAATAAATTTAAATTAAAGATGAAATCCTAGCTTAATCAATGCCCGGCATTTGAGTCAAACGCTAGGTTAAGGAACTCAGACCGCTGCTGTGTGATAGATGGGGGACCCATTTTAACACTGGTCTTCAAATATCCTACCTCCTCCATGTTTCGACAATCTCTACAATCCAACAACTAATGTCACTCAATGATTATAGTGATAGTGGGGCTTCCGGGGATGACGTCAGACGACAGTCGCCCCTACAGCCAAAATCTCTGTAATCTAAGCGGACCCTGGTACTAAACCAGGATGACACAAGAAAGAAGAAGATAGGAAATCCTGTCCAAATATTGGCAAGCCTGCTGTTTGAGAAAGACATTTAAATTAGAGGGATCACATTTTGTGTTTATGTGTATTCTGCGTGTTACGACCACACATTTTGATTTTCGATCATTGCGATGAAATACAAATTCGTTAAGGAAATTGTTGAGTTAACAGCCGTCAGTCAGGATGTGCCTTGCCCGAGGAAAATGCACGTGCCCCAAACGAAAAACGTTGCGTGGCAAACGTCCGAGGCTGCTACGCGAGACCGCTCGTAAAGTCAAGACACGGCTATTAATGTATTAAGAGTCATCTTTCTTGCATATTTGTTCAAATTTCGGATGTTATTACTTCCAGATGAGCCGAAATTTGTGACGTCCATTCGAGGAAACCAGATGATACAATTAGGCACGTACAACTTTAGCCTGCATAAAGGCAGTGTTGGGCCGAAAAAACGGTGGGTGTGCAGCAGATGGGCGAAAGGGTGTAGGGTTACGTTGATAACCCTGGAAAATGTCATCATCAAGTGTAAGGGGGAGCATAATCATTAGATTTTTAGTATCACAAGGATGAAAGGGACAAGATATTGCTATAGTAATAGTCTTTCCGCCGTATAAGAAAAAGTCACTTGGTTCCTGTACTTTTTGGAAAAAATATAGCAATGATAATAAATTAATCACAGGACTGAAGGGAAGTATTGTTTGCTTGGATTGTACAATATTGTAAGTTAAATATGCCATTTTCGTCTGCAAGAGTATCATCAACTAATTTATACATTTTTATATAAATCTGATACATATTATTCAAGATAACTTTATGAAATAAAGTATGAGATCATAATTTTTTGTCTTTTTGCACATCAAAGTCCTGTAGGTCATAAGAAGTTATTCTACATTTATCTTTAATTTAATTCTATGGCAACAGTTTAATTCGTGGCAGTGACTGCTAGCCATTTGGTGACAGCTATTTATAGAAACAGATAATGAACTTATATTATATATAAATTTATAGAACAACTAACAATAAACAAGCAGTGCCGGCCAGAGGTAAATTTTAGGATGGAGCGAGATCCAATTATGGCGTTCCCGCACGCGCCCATCTAATAGTTTTTTATATAAAATATATTTCAAATAATCGCATATTAGAAGTCGCTCCTAAATGAGGCGCCACCAGGGACTCAGCGCCTGGAACGGCCGCTCCGTTCGCCCTACGGTAGGCCCGGCCCTGCACACAAGTAATAATAATAACCACATCATCATCGTTCTCAACATATGTTGACCCACCATCGGGGATAGGTCACCTCCACATAATAACCACAGAAGTAGGCAAAATATGATACATTTTAGCTGAGAACACTCCTTGTTAAAATGTCGACCGAGCTTTTTAAGACTAAAAGACATACGTAAATATTAATTCCAGATGAACCAGTATTTGTGAAGTCACGAGAAGGAAATCCTATCATTTTGTACAATGGCAACAGATACAGTTTGAACTCCAAAGGTGGGGCAAAAAAACGATGGCTGTGCATCAAGTGGTCGAGTCGGTACAACTGTAGGGGAGGGCAATGGACTACTATTACAAAGTTAGATTTTCAACACTAAGACAAAAATCCCTTTAAACACAAACGCACGAGTAGGACTCTTGCGCGCATAATCATGGTTAAATAAATAATTTTTGTCACACTTATATGGTGTGGTTGTCGCGTTTCGTTCGGTTTGTGAGACTTCCCGGTGGCCTAAACTCGTCATTAAGGGCCGGCAGCGCTCTGCTGGCATCTGCTGTGCAGATATCCATGGGCGCCGGTAGGCACTTCGGTGCCTGCTGCCTGCTCGTCTGCCCCCTAGTAACATTTTTTTAAAAAATCGTAAAAAAAATGGCGCACATTCCATGCCATAGTAGAACTTTGGTACTACACATTTAGCAAGAACATTTTTAAAAATGGATATAGACAGCTATGTAGTTGAAGGAAAAGTAGATTACGCACTTTGCTGAAGTGAGTAATTAATGCATTCGTGTTAATTTAGTGCCCTCGTGTTCGCTCGGGCATCAATACAACAATCATGTATTAATAACTCGCTTTCTACTCGGCGCAATAATCTACTAATATTTTTATTATATTTCTTTTCCTATTTCCCCTTGTTACGCTATAACCAAGAATGACTGGATCTACTTAATTTTTTGAAGTCTAACAATGTATCTTATGAAGAGAAATCTTTTTTCGTCGTATCATATTATAATATATCATATCGCATATCATATCATCTCATATAACATATGACATCAAATCATTCATGGGAATCTTTTTTTTTTAAATAATTATTCAACGACATATTCATTAAAATCAAATTAAAAACAGCAATGGGTAATAAGTCTTAAAATATAGGTTATATCAAAAAATAAAAGAAACATTTTTTATAATAATTTTTAATATCGCCTGTAATAAACATACTGCAATGTAATATTGGTCAATGTACATATTTACAAATAAATCCACAGTCATACAAAATACATCTAAATAGAACTTTAAAAATCCATCTAAATTCATTACGTGAACGCAGAGAGAATTAAAAATTGACAGTATCAGAGAGAAACGAAAACACCATAGATTTAATAATGCTGTCAAGTTTAAAGCGTGAAGAATTTATTTCAAAATTACTCAAATCGATGCATAATGCATAAGTATTATTTTTAATTACATATTTGGACATATTTATAATATATAATTTAAAGTAATATATAAAATTGTATATTCCGTGGTAGAAGACAAGAGCGGTAGTCGAATTTGTTATAAAGTATGTAAATTGAAATAAAGCATCATAAAAAGGGCACAGAGGCAAAATTAAATGGACTTATCAACTGACAGCTTAGCTACACAGAGTACACTAAGTGTGTCATTTAAAAGAATTTGTAAAATTCTGTTTGAATGAAACATCTGTTGAATTTCAACTGAATAAAGTCGTTGGGATTTTAGTTGCAAGGCCGATGGCACTTTTGATACGTTAACAAAAATATATCCGTAACTGCCACCGGCTTAAGGATTGTACAGACGAAAAAATAGGTCAATATAGAACATCATAGAGGGCTTTTAATTGATCTTTGTCATCTATAATAATTGTTTTCATAGTAGTTAACAATAAGTAAACTATTTAACTAACCATTGTATCTACATTACATACGTTTTTTTTTAAATATATAATCACAGCTAATTATAAACGCACTATTTTTTTAACACTATTTTATTAAGTATTAATAAATCAACAATACATTTTAACTATCAAAGTTTCAGTATCAATCTCTCATTTTAATTAAATAACACAAGCACGAAAAAATAATTGGAAAAAATTCAAAATCCTTTTTTAAGCGTATTTACAATTTTTTTTTCAATAAATATTTAGCGTTCAGCTTCATTAATACTGTGGTAAACCCTCAAAATTTGGGCAAAATTTATTATTACGCCAAGACACGATAATAAATATATAAATTAAAGTTTAAAGTCACAGAAACAAAACTGATAAAATTACAACCTTTTCATGGATATAAAAAAAAATCAAACAGAATAAAAGAAGAAAAATTAACAATCATCTAAATGCACAAACAGGTCTTGAGCAATGCTAAATATTTTCGGGCTATTTATAATATAGATAGTTCGTACAAAAATTTCAGTAATGGCTTCTCCACAAGCCACGGCCATACAGTCACATGTAGGGAAGGTTCGTTGGCGTTCGCAAACTCGGTGCTGCCTGTGAATTTTTTATAATTTACTAGCTGCGCCCCGCGACTTTGTCCGCGTGGGCCACCCTAATCACTTAGGCACGTCAGCTTTCAAATAAAATAAAAACTACATCAAAATCGGTCCATTTGTTTAGAAGCTACGGTGCCACCACACACCTAAAATATATTGCTAGGTATGTGTTCTTGGTTGTAAGTGTAAGTGCAACTTCAGTAAAAAATAATGTTATTTGTAAACTTAAGTTTAAATAAAGTTTAGAATCACGGATAGAAATCCTTATAATATTTTATTCGAACCCCGGCTTTGCCCTATGTAATCGTCACTGATGACAATAAGTACGTACATGAAATGAAATAAGATGACACCAAAATTACTTACTTACCCTTTCAGCGTAAGCAATAGCTGCGAATACAAGTACAACGCAAAACACTGAAGGAGACATTATAATGGTTATATTCTTATATATTTGGAAAATATTATGAAATAAAACGTAAAATGTGTGTGTTTGCAATGCTGATTACATTCTAGGAGATTTCCTCATTGTACTTGTTTTTATATAAATCAACGCCTGTGAGCAAAATCCGCTTTAATCACTCTAAATTGCTTACTGGAAATATTACTTATAAAGGTTGATAGTAGTTATTATGTAAATTAAATTCATACACGTAAATAGGTTGGTAAAGAGATGTGCCACGGGTTAAACATCGTTATTTGTTACTTGAAGATTTTGTTGGCGTAGCTTAATAATATTTTTTTAATTTGTGACGATTTAAAGAGTTAGGTTCATACTCTTATTTCAAGAGGTTATAAAAAGTTTTACATTGTCCAAAACTAAATAGCATCACTTTCAAATCGCAAAAACAAATAACAATACATCGCAAGAATAAGAACAATAGTGTCGATGGATTTATGTGTAAATAAGAAATGTGGTGGTGGGTGTATTTTCAATCTGGTTTATATTTTTGATTGTCGTTTAATATCTTTATCAGAGTGAGAGAGAGACCTTGTCTTTATTATTTTAGTTGTAATAATCACCTAATTCTATACAAAATTTAATTTAGTCGCAATCAATCTCAAATTTCCTTAAATATTATATTATTACAAATTAAAGTATCAATTACAGATATTTTTATTAATTTCCATGTTATTTCTTATGTCTAAGATACTGCGAGTAAAAGGTTATAAATATATACAAGAATAGATAAAAATATCAAAACGTCTGTTTTTCAGATATCAATCACTTTATATTTTTTTGTTTAATGATACAGACACAGGTTTTCCAAATTTAAATTTGTGACAATCTGTTTACTCACGTGTTAAGAAAAAAATACATTCCTTTCTTTAATGCCAGACTCAAACATAGCTCAAAGTGTTTGTACATTTTTGTCTTTACAGGCTACAAAGTTCTATAAACTTTGCGCAGCTGTACAAAGTCCCCATGCCACACTAAATGATCATTGAAATGATCATTTGAATGAAGGCTATGTCTGACTCCGGCACAATAAATCTGATGTTTGCAAATTTTATCAATAAAGTTTAACTTTAATGTTCTTTTTAGTTTTTTAGGATTTTTGAAGTCAAATAATTGTAAGAAAATGTATTTCGTAGGCATGGACGAAAATAAAAAATTGATTTCATTATATACGAATAATTATATGAAAAGAAATAAAGCAAAAAAAAATGTCAACCTGAGGTGCAGTGCAACCAGTGACTCCAAATAGTGATTCCATTGCTCTCGTAAGTGTCCTACAGTAACTTTAAAAACGGTGAAAAATATATTCATATGAAATAAGTTTGGTTTCATATGATAGATTTTCTGCCTCTGTTTCTGTAATGAGTTTATTGTCTATTATAGTCAATTAACGAGTTCCTTTATCGCGTATCAGATACGGAACTGTTCTATAATACCTAAGCGTCTCAATATATACCTACACTACACGACCATTTTATTTACTCTAAAATATATTAGCTTATTCTTCTGTACAAAATAAAAAAATATATATTTAACCACAATACTAAATATCTGTTGTTTCCTAATTAACATTGACGACAAGATTACAAGTTTACAATTAATTTTAGTGTCGAACTTCTCTAGGGAATTTCGTACGTTAAATTGTATTAATTAAATTTTAACGAACGCGCCTTATTGGAGGTTTAGCAAAAACTATGATTAGTTTTTTTGCTCTTCTTGCTAATTAGTAAAGTAAGTAGTTCCTAAGATTAGCGCGTTCAAATAAACAAACATACAACCGGACGCTTCAGCTTTATTTGTTAGTATAGATAAAGATTCTTTTAAGATTTATCGAACAGGAACTCACCGATCTACCGATCTATTATTCAACATATTTGTTAAATTATGCCAAAAATTTTTGATTCGCCTCTAACTAAACTAATGTTTGTAGTGGTCTTTGCCTAGTAGTGGGTAAAGGTAATAAAAAAATAACAAAAACTGATCACGACTTAAAAAAGAGCATGATTTTGTTCCGTTCAAGTGGCGATAAAATAAAGAGTTTCGCATGTAAAGGGGTAATTTGTAAAAGCTCTAACTCCAGCCAATTTGCCCTCGAAAACTCGCGAAAGCTTTCATGAGAAAAAAGCTCTTATTATCGTCCACTAGCTGTCACCCGCGATTTCGTCTACGTAAGATTCAGTTAAATTCTTGGAAAGATTATATTTTTCTGTGCGAACTCTTATTTTGTTTCTTCCTATAAAATGAGCTATCTGTCAGTGAAAATCTCATCAAAATCGATTCATACGTTTTGGAGGTTACCTGTAAGACATAGTATCTGTCATACTTCGGTTTATTTAATTTGTTATCAGCTTATTTCAGGATCTCCAATAAACTCAGGCCCAAAAAATAGATTGACAGACAATATTGTATATATTTATTTGCTATAAGTACCGCTAAAAAGCAAATGATGTTGACGAGTTTGTGTATATTGCGTCTACACACTATATTGCATGTGAACACTTTATAGGGCCCTGCATTTTTAGACTGCACGCACTACTTCAGTGATATTAACGTTGTACTTTATGGTCACAGAAAGAGACCTCAATTCCGCTGCATTCTGGTCATCCAAAGCATTCGTTTACCCCGCAGTCGCACTTAAAGAAGTTTAACTTCGAAAAAAATATATCGAAGCAGGTAGCGAAGTATTAGATTAAAAATTAAATCCTTGCCCGAACGCTTTGTGGTTGCGCAAATTCTTTACCGAGTCGGAAATCAAAGAGTGGAAGGGCGCAACTCGGTGCCCTTTGACAAGTCCTGTTATTATTTTCTCGAGGAGCTCTCCTATATAAAAGAACGCTTCAGATGCGAGGGTGGTAAAGGGAAAAATACGATGGAGACGCGCTACGGGCGTCCCTTACTACTTTCCGCTTTAGAGCAAGAGGGGAGAGACGTGGAGTGGCTTTCGAGTCGAGAGTCTATACGGCTCTTCTCGTTACGTCATGCCTCCGGGGCTCGTGTGGGTGGAATTTTCGACAAGTATCCCTTGGTACACTAGTTCAATCCCTCGGCTTTGTTCGTAAGATTTGTTAATACAGTTTTATATTAATACGATTAATAACTAAATAATTTGTCTTAATAAGTACGTACATCGCACGTTTAGTCATAAACTGACCGATTAAGTTTTAAGTCTAAAATAAGTTAATGGATGCAGCGAGCTTCGTTTCAATGTCCTTTATCAGCCAGTCAAAGAATTATTTCAATATGTCCATCCAATACTGACATACAGCTATTTTTGTTTGTTTAACAAAAGACTTATTTTGGTTAAAAAGACAAACAAATAATAAAATATCATTAAAAATTAAAATAACACTTCAGTATTATTAATCACTTCATTAACTATTATTAAAACGCATAATTTGTTACTATAATGCTGTTTTTATCGAATCATACGCGGAATAAGTCGTAAATACAGTAAATGACAAACGATTTTTTGCGATTTCCCAAAAATCAGATTTTTTGAGTTAGGTCACCTGTTTCATTAAGCGTGCGATATGTCTTGTAGACTGTAGGGAAAAATGCAAATATTGTTTGGCTAAAAAAAGAGCTGAAGATTGGTGATGGAAGATTTCAAGGCATTTTAAGAAGTAGCGTGCTTCTTAGAAGATATCTATTTACTCTTGTCTAGAAGATAGCAAGGTTGTGCATGATGCTTTTGTTTTTTCCATCACTTTTTTGGTAAATTTAGATGTGCATGAGAAACTAAACTACTTTGCTTTAATCCGCGAATGAATACGAGGGAAAACCGGAAAGTCAGTGTAGTGCTGTGCTTTGGTGGCGGATTCGGTGGTGTAGCTTTCGGGTTGCAGCATTACACCGATATTTATTACTAATATTTAATAATAATAAAACTTAGTTTTAAAATAAAATTCTAATGTGATTAGGAATCTATGCAAGATTTATATAAATAAGTTTTAATATTAAATTACGAGTAAACTGAATTCTAAATCGTGTAGACAAACATTATTTTATTTAATAGATATTGTTTTGGTCAAGAACACATCGATTTACGCGGACCTCGAAGTGGAGGCAAAACATTATTGCCAATTTATAAATTCTTTACTAATCACTAGTGATGCATAACTAACGGATATAATACGACTACTAGCTGATGCCGACGACTTCGTCGGGTTCGTTTATTATACCACTAATATAGTAGTAGTAATTGGCTAACATGTCCTCATTTTAATTATGTTGTTATTATCAAATTGGAGAAGTCAATTTGATAATAACATCAAAAACAATATAGGCAGTCAAAACTAATAACAAATAATTGCCCGAATTTTGGATTATTTACTATATTCTATTAATCTATAATACTATCCCCGTTCCCGTTACATTTCCCGTTCTAAATATTAGCGCATTTTTCTTTTTTTTTTTCATAACAACCTTCTCCTGACAGCAACAAACACGACAAAAACCAATAAGCGAAATCGATGAAGCCGTTCACGCGTGATGCCGTGACCAAGGGAAATAGGGATTCATTTTTATATATCATATACAGAACACTAAAGACAATATACTAAGAAATCACAGACAGGCACCTCAATTTCATATACACGTTTAGATATAAAGACGTATATAGATATGATAAAAACATAATAACAGCATCTGTTACATCTTCACTGGCGGCCGGTAGTTAGGCAGTAATTTGCATTGACCCAAATCCTGGCTTCATAACGTGGACGATTGAGTTCAAGGACGAGCATAAGCGACGCGCTGTGACCAGCCTGAACAATGAGCGGCGGTGTCCTCATTCAATCGGCCATAAAATATGATAATTGAGCGCTCGGAACGACTCGCCGTCCATCATATAAATCCAGCAGAGATTTCTTAAACAACCTTTAGAACTGCGGTAGCTCAGCAGCCTGATACATATGCTGGCTCAACATTTAACGGTTGACCTAAAATCCATAAGTTGCTTAGTTCATTCTCCAATTTTACTAAACTACCGCACCCACTTAACATGAGTTAGTTGCAGAGGAAACGATAATTTTAGGCATACCTAAATTTAATTTATTTCCATAAATGGTAACGATTGTAACAAAAAAAAAACGAAATTAGAGAGTAGAAAATTGTTAATCATCTAGTTTTTATTGTATAAAAAGGCTCATCGTTTTGTTTGCCGAATAACCAGTGGCCATTCTTTTGAAATACTCCACAACTGAGATAAAAGCCTCCGACTGTTACGTCTAACAATTTCGGATAGTTAAAAACATTCATAACAACGTAGGATGTCGTCCTAGCGTTGTCCCGGTCTAGTAGCAGGGTCTGCTTAGATTGCAGAGGGTGTGACTGTGGGGCGAGTTAAGTTGACCAATTGCCATCTGACGTCATCTTCGGAACCCCCTCGGTTTACTAATCACTCTTGCATCGTTTCAGAACTTACGTTGAGACTAAATAAGTTCAATGTAGTGATGTGTGGTTTTGTGGCAGTGTCGGCGATTCGGGTTATATAGATCATCGTTATTTTATTCGAGGGCTTAGGCTGTAATTTATTTTTTTCTACCAATTAAAGAAACTGTGACAATTATATAATGTCAACTTAACAAGCAAAAGTAACCGAGTACATGATTTAACCGCGTTCAAGGAAGTTCTTTACCCATCAAAACGCAACAGTGAAAGGTGTACAGTAGCCATATGAAAACGGGTCTGAAGAACATCCTGGTGTAAAGGTGCGATATTGAAAGGTGCTAGGTTCCATTTCCTACAATTCCGTCACAAGGTCCAATTGGCTAGGGAAAGCTATTTTAGCGCCACTAAAATCGAACCTGCTTCTTAACTGATAAAAAGACCCACAATGAACATGAAATTGATAGACTTAGTAGCGGTATGAATGCATCACAGAACACAGATTTACTCTTCAACTTTATTTAAATAAATAGAGGAATACATTAGTATTATAATTAAAAATGCACATATATGTACATATGTTCACGTGATGCGTAATGGATGTGCTCGCACGTCATTCGGCTTTGATTGACATCAGCACGTGTCCAGAGCACGTTGGAGAAGATCCCATTTATTCCACCATTAACTTAATGACTCTGCACGTGTATAGACACGTGCAATTTTATTAATCACAGGAGAGGTACCTAGCAAGTATTTTTTTTTTAATTTATCACAGTCAAAATTTCTTGGAAGTCATTTTTTAAGCATAAATATTCTATTAAGAGAATTTATAATACTCTGGTGATAATATGTTCGACCTATAGGTTATATGTATGTTTATGACTGTTCCCCATCTAAAAAGAGCCTATGACAAATATGTTACAAGAGCGGGCACCTCTACTACAAAAATTACTTTCGACTAAATATAAACTCTTTGGAAAGTGAGGGATAGGATCGATAAGAGATTATTCGTTATTTGCCAAATTCTTACCTACACATTAAAGTTGCTTACCATTAGGAGAATAGATATATATATAGTTACTATACACACAATTCATTTGCATTTAAGACGACATTCTAATCTCTCATGATCTTCTTGTACACAGTTATCGGGTATGCGGCGGTCGCATTAAAGTTTACCGCTATTGCACAACCGCACCGAATGGCTCGCGTTGCTCAACAGCTAACAGTGCACCTGTTACAGCACTAACTGGATCATCCGTGCCTGTTAAACATAACTGCACGCTAATTAATATATTGAACTAGTTATCATACGTGTGTGATTGTAATCGCGCCACGAACGGAAGGCGGTAATCGTTGGTTCGAAATAGATTTTTTTTGGTACTCACTAACGACCTGACGTAGAATCATTTATTTATTTACTTTCATCGGGTATATATGTATATGTCGGAGTCAACTAGCTTAATCAGCCATTCTATCCTCTTTACTAACGAAGTCGTTCAACTTCCAGAATGATATTCAGCCGTTTGTTACAATATTTAATAAACTGGCTGGCTAATGCGTGCTGGCTAGTGATAGTATTTTCAATTTGGAGCAGAACTCAGTTACAGCTAATTTCACGTTATTATTGTTACTACTCTTCCATTGTACTATTATTAATTAAACTTTGAACACGATAGGCAAGTAATGAAACGTCATCGATCCAAGTTATTTGCCTAACTATGATCAAATGACTGATTATCAAATGAAATCCTTTTTTTTCCGATACAAGTTCAACATTGATGTTAATTATAATTTAAAATACCTTAACTGTATCACTATATCATTCAGGGAGGTTGCTGAACGGCGCCGTATAGTAAAGAGGTTAGGCTATTAATTGAACAACTAATTAAACTATCGACCGGCGACATATATTTAGTAGAGGTAGGGCTTAAAGAAATATCTTGTTGGTTATATACTACTCAACTATTTACAAGAAAACCCAAATCGTATAGCTGAGTCAGGGTGCCAAAACTCTTTGGGGCGAACAGTATAGCATCAGCGAAGCGCGAGTAATACTTGTGGTATTATATCAAGCATTCATAAGCTTCGGTGGCTGCTTACCACTGGTATGCTTCTTGCCACTGATAGGATATGTGCGAATAATATACATGAACTCTGGGTATAAAAAATCTTACAAAACTGGCTAAATAAAGCTGGATAGCTCAGTAGTAGCAATCTTAACGCTCAGTTGGAAGAGAGAGACCACACGGGTAAATTAGCCATACATAAACTATTCCTACTGTTTTACGATAAAGTAAAAGAAAAGGCAGTTAAACACATGACCGGGCCAATATTTGAAGAAAAGAAACATTGATGATTATATATTCACGTTAGTCTCTCGTATTTTTTGCCGTTGATTACATTCAAGTAGGTGTCTGTTCTTTTTTGCCGGTCGCACATTTACAAGGTAATTGTCCAAAGCACGGCTTAGTTCAGGAAATGAGACGAGCGCTCGACATTGAAACAATAGCTGCTTCACTTACCATGATAATCAGCTAAAGACCATCTAGACCTGTCCCCCTTTGCAGGAGAAAGCGTACTGCCTTCTCGGAACACTTTCGGCGCTGCTAATGTCACAATGCCTAACGGATTTCCCCTCGCCAATATTTAATACTTTTAATTTCATGTCTGCTCTCCTCGACACCACAAAGGATCGCTCATCTCATTACTGGCTACCTTCTGAGAACGAAAGCTGCCACAGTGACTGGGCTATTCTTGGGTAATTTTGGAATGATGTATGTATGTAGCAAACGAGTGGGAAATAAAATGTCTATTGTTGCCTTGGTCATGATAGACTTTGATATACATTTTCTCTTATTGTTTCATCAATGTTTTTGTTGCCTCTGCAGCCAGCCAAGTTTTTTCTGAAAAACATATACTTGTACTGGGCACGACACTAGCCCAATAGAGTCCGATACTCTATTGAATTATATGAACCGCGTTCCTTACGTACCTTTGCCCGTCATTCTTTTGTTAAGCTATCGAGGCTTCAAAACTATCAACGCTAACGTAAAAGATCATTTGTGTATCAACATTAAGAAACTTAATTGGATTCCTCAACGCTTTTAGTCATTAAAAAGAAGGAAAGTGAGCCCTCTCAGCTCTGTGGTATTGAGCTGCATTTAACCAGAAATACAACCGGTTCTTTGCACTCGGCGAATATTTTGCAATCCGCTCCCGATGCGATCTTGCGTTCAATCTGTGCAGTTTCAATTGGCAAATATCTCCAACGGTAGGTATTAAGTGAACGATGTATTTTGACTTTAATACTTATTTAGCAACTTGTTCGTACACGCAACTTCGTCCGCTTGGTTTCGAAAACTTTCCATGTATCTATGACATATCTTTCCATATATTTCACAAACGCGCACTCACCCTCTCACCCACAAATAGGGCGATTATTGTAGGGTTTTCTTTTCATCTCTTTCAATTTATTAACCTCTAAAAGTTTTCGAAAAATATTTTATAGTTTAGTAAATAAGACGAAAGGAACTGAATCCCACATCACGGGGAAACCTAGTGTACGACACAATGTATTAATTAGTTAATACACTCTGTGTTCTATATTTTATTTTTATAATAAATATATTTGTGTTTTTTAAGTATTTGGAGTAGATATTTTAACTGCCGGTAACAAAATTCACGCCTCAAAAGCCCAACTAGTTGCTTCAATTGTCGACATTGCCGTTTCATCGTCAAATCTACATCTTGCATAAAATGCTTGTTGAAGGTGAAATACCTTAAATAAATTCAGCCAACTCTGTACTCGTTGAGCTATCGTGGCTCTAAATCATTAATGTTTATTGTTATCATTTGCATCATCCAGTCTACCGCGACAATTGATAAGCATACAACAGAACCGACAAACGTTTGCCAATAGACTGACGAAATTCGCATGTATTGCAGACAACTACAGCCCCAAGTTGTTATAGGCTGCGTTCAAACCTAACGTACAATTGCCACTGAACTGTAGTCGTTAAATCAGACGTATTTTTTGGGTTTTTGTGGAATCAGTTACCAGCGTCAGTATTTCCGAACGGATACGACTAGATACCTTCAAGAAAAGAGCATACTCATTTTTCAAAGGCCGGCAACGCTTCTGCGAGCTTTTTGGTGTTGTAGTTGTCCGTGGGCGTCGGTAGTCACTTAGGTGAACCACCTGCCCGTTTGCCTCTTGTTATATATATAAAAAAAAAACAGTCGGCAGCTAAATAAACATATGTATGTACGTTAGGTTTGAACGCCTCCTTCTCTACATACATCGCAGCCTCTCGGCGTGTTTGCCATGACAAAGGCTTCGTACCGAACACATGTCGGTTTACAATTTAATTATGCGAGTGAGTCAAATTATTCGAATGCGATCACATCTCATTTATAGCAATGGTTGTAAGGATTTAACTTCCGTAAATGCTTATTGGGTATTTTTCGACTATTCTCTAACACATCTACGACCTACCGACTCATGTAAACCATATTTTGATAAGCATAAAATACTTACCTACCCATGTATATACACATACATATATGAAGTTCTAATATTTGTTAAAACTACTATTCAATTGTTTACGTATTGTGATAGCGAATGCAGAAATAATAAATTATGTCAAATACCACACGCTACTGCTTTTTCTAGCAAAGTTTTTTAAATATTGCTCCTAAAATCTATGATAAGCTACCAGCGTCCTTACTTCGTCACGCTGTAGCCAGTCTCAGCCTATATCATAATGAAATGCAACATTTCATTTGTTATGTTTTTTGTAGATAGTCAAAAGCAACAGGAAAAGTAAAGTTAAAAGCCAGTAAATTACATATAAAATTTAAGAATAAGCCCGAAAACAGAAAATGATCCGAGAAAAAAACGGAGGAAAATATTTATGTTTTGGGAAACAATTTTACTGTAGAAAGAATTTTTCTTAGATTGTTTTGCTACTTTTATTTTAATTTAATTGTTGGTTTCTTGTTTTAGATAATTTAACAGTTTCCTTGAGTCGTTTTATTTCCTTCTTTTTCCGTTTGATATTAATCTTAAATTTGATAGTTTTATACAAGAAGTTCTGATGTTCATGATCACGTTGTTTATCATTTATATCGAAGCTAAAATAAAATAAGATTTTAACCTCCTTTTTTTAAAATTACAAGGAACAAACAAGCAGGCGGAACATCACCTGCTATCGGCCATCGACGCCCATGGCCGTCTGCACCGCAAGAAGGTTTGCAGGTGCGTTGCCGAAAGAGCACAAAAATACGATTTTTTTACGACATTACGTTAAAGTTCTCTGAAATTCTCGACTTTTATCTTCTATTATATTAAGCATATTCTATACAATATATAATCCTTCTTGAATTGGTCTGCTTATTACCGTAAAAAGCATTAAAATCCGTTGCGTAAGTCAATATTTATTTTATACTAGCTGTGTCCGTGCCTTAGTCCGCGTAAAATTAGGTGTAAAAATAGATTCTATTTTAGTGTGATGATATATAGCCTATAGCCCTCCTCAATAAATGGGTTAACTAATATTGAAAGAATTTTTGAAATCGGTGCAGTAGTTTCTGAGATTAGTACGTTCAAGCAAGAAAGCAAACAAACTCTTCAGCCTTTAAGTAATAATTACTTTTACTCGTGGGTTAGATAAACTCTTCCCATACCTTTGTATTTCTTTAGCTATTAAAAATAAGGCGTTATACATTTCCAATACATTGATATGATCGGAATTTTCCTTAAAATACTCAGGAAGACTTTCGGTGCGTTCGCAATTTTCACAAGTATCATTTTGCATTGTAACGCAAATAATTTAAAACGGTCACCAATTTTTATAGCGTGAAAATGTCGTCAGATCATAATTTCTTAAATTTTCAATTTGTTTCCTACAGTATAGATGCAATTCATTCTGCCAGTTTTAAGCGTTCTGGAGAAGACATTAAGTGGACAAATGTTACAATAAGCAAAAAATGTGCGATGAAAAATAATTAAAAAGAAGTTTTATACTTTATAGGCTTGATAAATAGAGAGGTCAACGCCTTCTGGCCAGAGCCTTGATAACTCATCGACAGAATGAGGGATGTAAATCCGTATGGTGCTATGCTTGCGTCATGTCCACTCACACATCAAACTTTAAAAAAGGTTATCTGGTGTTATCCCGATTAAAATATGATTCGATTAAATTGCAGCGTATTTGTGAGGTGAGCTAAGGTGGCCAACTGACGTCTGACGTTATCCCCGGATCATTACAACCACACGACTAATGTCACTCAGAGACATTAATCGGGAGCTACTATTGTGCGTGCCTCCCAAAATACGGAGGAGGTCGGATATTTGAAAACCAGTATTAGTATCCGTTACCTATCAATTCATTACCCGCTATTTATCACCCGGCCGTGGTAAGGATTACTTAACCTAGCTATAATATATAGACTCAAATGCCGGCCGCTGATTAAGCTATGTACAGCGTACAGCGTACTCTTGCCTTATGCCGGAGCCAAACATGGCTTAAAGTGTTTGTACATTTTTATCCTTGATGATTACAAAGTTGTACAATATTTGGGCAGCTAAACAAAGTCCCCAGCCGTACTAGATGATCATTGAAATGATCACTCAAATGAAGTTATGTCTGGCTCCGGCATTAAAGTATGTAATAAAAAAAAAACATTTATTTCAAGCTGATAAAAGTTTTTATTTCCTTCTTTAATATATCAGTCATTTGTAAATAAAACATTTCGGATTTAATACCATTAATCATTAAATTTAAACGAAACAGACGTCGCAATGCAATTTGCCAACTTTACAGGCGCTCGCCTGTATTCGGTTGCAAGGCAATTTTCCGCCAAACGCCGACTAGCGATCTGCTATTCGTTTGTTCGCGAGACAACCGCTCGTGTGGTAACCATTTCACGCTCGATTTCATCCCTTCTACTAAAATACGTACCCAACATATGTACTACTTTTATTCAGTTGGTATATTGTTATGCGGATCATGCGGTATTAGTGAAATGTACATTTAAATTGACTCTAATTTTAGAATGTGTTTGAAATTGAAAAAATATTGCTTGAATTTGATTTTAAGTAGCAGTTTCTTATTTTTTCCTGTCAAGAATATAAAAGTACCTTCTTTCAAGGTGAAACTTAGGAAACAGATACTTTTGCACAAAAATAGTTTAAATTAAAATTAAGTAATTTTATTGTTATAATTGGTCTTAACTTGTTTATCGTATACCTTATAGAGGAAACTTTATTGACTTAAGAACTATTATTATTTGTATAGCTATATATTTTTAAGTATGTTGTTTGTTTCCCAAACATTAATAAAAGAAAAATAAAAATAAATATTTGTCAGGAAACACTGACGCGGGAAGATCATTCCACACCTTAGCAGTGCGCATGAGAAAGGAAGAGTCAAAGTGCTTCGTGTCAGTTGTAGTATAAACCTAGTCAACCCACTTAGTTCAAGTACAATATTAATTAATTATTTATTTTTATATTTATTTATTTATTATTAAAGAGACATACCATCGACATCGTCATATTGCCATAGAATATTTAATTAGGTTAACAAAATAGTTCAGTATGACGCGCCAATATATTCTTAAAATATTTATAAGCATACAGTGATTACGAGATAAAAGAGACTTTTAAATCACTCATCAATAATATCTAAACATATTTAAATTGTATATTAAATTGTCATTTTTTTAATATATAATTTGAAATTGAAATTTGAAAATTTATTAGAAAAAACTGTTTACAGGAACAAATGTAACTTAAAATTAGGACAACGTTGATAACTGAAAAAGTTAAAACTGCGTATCAATTGTCACGCCCACCTCCAGAACTTAGAACTAAAACAATGTTCCAGCTAAACATTATTACTTAGAAAGTTATACATAAAGAAAAAAAATTACGATACAAATAATATGATTGCATTGTGATCCTAAACTATTGACGTGTCATGCCATTAACCATTTTCATTAGAGTTGTTACATTATAATTTTAACAATATAAAATTAGCAAAATTATAATTGCAAAAATATTATTGTGATTTTGATTAATTAATTATTAATTCTTGTACTTTTGCATGCCGTTAATATGGCAGATTGTAGATAAGTGCACAAATTAATGTACCTAACACCCTATGTACCTATAATTACGCAAATAAATATTTATGATTTTAAAAAAGAATTAATAATTCCTTCAGGACAGAATATGAATAACACCTTTATATGTCCGTATGTTATAAGTATCCATGAGTCTGTTTAGAGGAGTATATCTTCCTACATTAGCCCTTGAGCAATTTAGATTAAAGGTTTCGCTTCTAGGGTATCTAGGGCCTCTTCTTGGGATATTGATGTTAATATTTCGTACAATATCAGGACAACTTATTTGTCCCTGCGGGAGTTTATGAACCGTTTTAATATCACTAATTTTGCATCGCATTTCAAGAATTAATTAATCTAGTTTTATAAATTTCACGGTTTGGACAATGACTATTCTTACAGGCCAAAAAACGGATGAAACTGCACTGAACTCGTTCAACTCTCTCAATGTGCACTATATAGAACGGATTCCAAATACACAATTTTTTGTGCAAAGCAGTGTATAGACAGTTCAAAAGTTCAAACAAATGACATTTAAGTACAAGAGGTGGCTTTATTCAATAGTGCATTAGTACTAAATTTCACATTTCAATATCGTGTACAAGTAATAGATAGTACTTTTCCATCATACGCTTTTAAAATGGTACCTGAACGGTATATTTACTCCGTTATAATTACTACGAAGCTTTTCACCCATGCAAAAGTTTTCAAACCGCTGCCAAAGCGACCTTTATAAATGTACCGAGAATGTACTTTAATTTATATTAAATCTCTATCTATAGCTCTATTTCTGTAAAGATTCAAACCCTGATAGCGCTGTGGTTGAAAAACGGACTGTACTCTGTAAAGTATTCGGTACAAACACTGATGCTTTACACTTAGTAGGAGCTTTTTTTTATATTTTACCTATAAGTAAAAAATCGGTAATTAGTATGTGGCTAATAAATAGCCTTTGGATGAGAAGGCTTTTAATTAGACGTAACGCCATGCTTGTAGCCGAATTGGGCCGGCGTGTCCGGGTACCAGTACTTCTTTCTAACATGAGATCGGCGTGAAGTGGCGGCAATGCTGTTACGTCAAGTGATGGTATTGTTGTCGCGTTTCGTTCGGTTTGTGAGACGTCCCTGAGATTCATTGTATACATATGTAGGATTTTAAACAATTTTTTTATTAGTCATAAAGTGAAAACATTTAATTGCTTCCTTCCGTTTCAGGCTGAAACAGGCTGTACGATACACCGATACAGTACGACTTTGTGCTCCGAACTATGCGGCAGTAATGTGTCCCACTAACCAAATATTGCTGGAATGTTCGTTCTCAAAGAGCCGGCTTCTAGCGGGCGTAGTTGTTAAACTATTGTTAGCGAAATATGCTTTTGTTTCAGGCCTTTTAGAAAATTTATCGGATTTAAGAATGTTCACTTTTTATATAAAATGTTTTAGACTCTCCGCTTAACTGTTTAAAGTATGAAATAATTTGTATCTCTCTTGTTTCTTTTTGTACCTATATTGTTTTTTTTTTTTGTTTATTTATTTAGTAAAGTACAGCTTTAACAACTATAACGATAGAAAGGATGCTCTAAAAAACCTAAGATAGTACCGGTTTTAATCCTCAATCTCTATTGGTTATTTTCTCTATCATACTTATAAAAAGCTTTACTCCTAATTTGAGAAGATAGCGTAGATATTGCATACTTAAACGCATTACTATTATTTTTAAATAACACGATATAAAGGGCACTTTCTGCTCTTAGTTAACTGACCTAAAAACCTTTTTCTTCTTCTTCTTCTTCCTAGCCTTATCCCGGTCTAGTACCGGGGTCCGCTTAGATTGTAGAGGATGTGGCTGTGAGACGAGTCAAGATGACCGATCGCCGTCGTGACGCCATTCTCGGAACCCCCATCTCTACAACTTTACAACTAATAGCACAAAGTGACATGAATCGGGTTTCACTGTTTTACATGCCAGTGCTAGAATGGATCACCCATCATCACCCGGTCGCAGCAAGAGCAACTTAATCTAGCGATCGACTCAAGTGCCGAACACTGATTAGGCCACGAACTCCTTACTGACCTAAAAACCTTATAATAATGTAGAACTAGTTTAACCTCCAAACTATTCTACGATAGCAACGTATCCCGGTTGCCAAGAATTACTGGCATTATTGCAATCAAAGAGAGAGCTTTCGCCGAGTCTGGCTTGAAAAGGGCTGCCAGTGAATTCTTTTGTTTCAGGTCTCGCTTTGTTGGACATGAATATTTATTTTTAAGCGAATATTTTTTACAAGTATTTGCTTTGTGCCCGGGCTATGGCTTGTTTGCTGTGTCTTATAGACAAGAGAAAAATCAAAAACTTTTGCATAGATACAAAGATTTTTCATTAAAAATGCCAGCTATCTCACAACATAATGATATCCAAAATTGTGATTATTCCCCAAGGCTTCTAAAAATATATTTTGATGGATGTCTGTTGTCACTTATCATTATGCCGTCAGCCCTTATGCCGCTTAAAATATAAAAAAATGAGCTTAACTGATTTTTTATCACACGCTCGACATATTTAGCTCCAAAACCAGAGCATTGTCAGAAGATAAGAATAGATTTAAAAAAAGTTCCGTTATTGCTTATCTATCCTGCAATGGAAATATGTCAAATAAATTTTCTTTATAACCCAGGGATATACGTCTACCGAAGGGTATTTGACTGCCAAATGTTCTTGAATTACCCTGGCCTATATCACCGCTTTCTAACACCTTTATTTTTGAGCTGATCGGCGATACTGACGTACAGTAGCCAAGCATACAGCTATTATTACAATCAAAGTGAGAGCCTCCAGCGAGCCTGGCTTTAAAAGTGCTGGCAACAATCGCTTTTGTTTCGGGCCACGTTAAGCCGGACGTCAATATTTTGAAGCCAATACAATGTTGAATTCTATTGTATGCTTTTTAGATCGAATCGTTTGGTTATTCTTCTATTTATTAATTAAAAAGTCTATGTTTTCTTGACTATCGTATACATAATTAGTTAGGTACAGTACATCTATAAAATCAAACAAGGTATAGACGACCAAGAAAATGCTTTACCATTTCCGGTGGCACCTCCTAGTTAAATAAAATTATGCTAATGGTTATTGTTTGAAATTAAAGCAGTGCATAATAAGCAAATACTTCCTTTTAGCTAACTGACGTGCAAACGATATTCGACCTTAGCGTGGCAAACCAATTTTTTATTCGACCGTACCTACATAGGATATGCATAATATTATCAGACGCCCTTATAGTTTCGCTCTGTCCGTCCGTCTGTCCGACTTAACTAACTTCTACAATTGTAAACATTAACGTAGGATTTAAATAGAGGTAGCGCCATGCTTGTAGCCGAATTGGGCCGGCGCGTCTGGGTTCCAGTACCTCTTTCCTACTTATGATCGGCGTGAATTGGCGGCAATGCTGTCACGTCAAGTGACGGTATTGTTGTCGCTTTTCGTTCGGTTTGTGCGACTTCCCGGTGGCTTAAACTCTTCATTAAAGGCCGGCAACGCATCTGCTTGGATTAAACGCAATTTGTATATAAAGCCTATTAGAACATGGATTGTCAGTCAAAAGGCAAAAGGTCTATTTTAATTCAAATTTTACAAGATTGGTTTCATATGAAAGATTTTTGGCTTCTGTTTTTTTAATAAGTTTAATGTCTACTCAATAGTACTTCAATAAGCGCACAGCAAGTGCGTTTTATTATTGGAAGATAGAACTTTGCCACCTTACAGCCATTACAACTTCAACGTTTTTCTTCATACAAATTTTAAAAAAATATATACGTAGCCACCTAAAAAAAATCTATAAAATAAAATTTTTATCAGCCAGAAAAAGAAAATTCAAACATTAGTCTTCAACACGATTAATTGAAATGATTTTTCGTCTCGATGGAACTTTGAAAGTTCCATTCAAACTATTTTTTACGGCGTGCGATTCACACAGCTGGTTGGAGCACGTGCGCAAACTTACAAATCGTAACATCAATCTTATCTTAACAGTTTAACCGTCTTTCTTCAGATAATCAGCTATTCGAATGTAGTTCTTACCGCCTATGAAATAGAGATTACATGCTTCTTTCAAGGTATTCTTTTTAGACTTAACCATTGAGAACTCGAATGTCTTTGTAGACAACGAAGGTATTCAATGTCCGGACAATACCAGGATACTCGCACCAACCGTTACGAGCGGGATTTATTTAACGGTTCTAATCCGAGGAGCAGACTTTGTTGAAAAAATGTTATGCAATATTGTGTTGCATTTTTTGAGACAGCAAAATTAAAATAACCTTTACGTATATTTTATATACCATCTAACCAAATAATCCAAGCACACAGTAAAATTATGTAGAACAAAAAATATTACCATTATTGAGAGCCTATTTTTTCACACGACAGGGCAAAGAACAAAAAAGATAATAAAAAAATTGGTTGTATGTTAAGTTGGTTTATGGATGAAAATTTTACGTGATGACGCCAATCGCTTAGGCCGATCGTGCGTCTCTATCGTTTGTTCCGCACTCTCGCTTACACGTTTGGCTCAGGCGGAACGTGACACTATTCGCAATCGGCGTTCAGCGATTGTTAATACATTCTTCGTCTTCTTCTTACCCTTTTCCTAGCTTTATTTATAAGACATTATCACGTCAAAAAATACAATTAATGTGTCGTCGTGCTTTGGATGTCTAAAAACTGTTAGAAATCCATCGCAAAAAATCAGAAGAACAATATTGCTCACAAAATTTAACAATATTGATATTATGACTTTTTATGTATTCATTTTGTTTAAAGTTTAAAGACTGTACGAAACGGCAGTGTAATTTTTATTTAGTTTGGTATATTACGCCAACGAAACCCGTCCTATAATTTGATAGCACTGGTAATTATTACACGAGTTTATCTTCTTCAAATTTTAGAAATAAATCTTTATGTTTGCTTTATTCCACAGCTAAATTTCTTCCAGTTAAAAAGCTTCCCTCATATAAAGGATAATATCTTTACAAAATAGGTAAAATTGTAAATACTTACTAGAGATCGCCGGCTGGTGGAAATTTGCCCACATATTTTTAAATTTGCGTACTATATGCTTATTTTAAGCCATATACAAAATTTAAATGCATTGTAAAACGACATTGAAATATTTAACACTTAATATTTTTACCTTGGTCATTGTCTACTCTTTGACACAATCTTATAGAAAAAGGTATATATGTGTGTATATACGTATTTTAAAAAAATATTACCATTCGCCTTTGACTGGCCCGTTGGCGCAGTGGCAGTGACCCTGCCTTCTGCTCCGGGGTCGTGGGTTCGATTCCCGCCTCGAGTCTGGGTGTATTATCCATAGCAATAGATGGATTCATCGTAATAGCTGGCACTCCTAAAAAGTTTTGAAAACTCTCTCTGGACACTGCTTGACCCACCTTCGCCTACCGTCACCCACCTTCACCTTCCTTCGCCTATCTTGCCCCTCCTATAACTTTCCTGTATGCGTTCGGTATAAGAGAAGTGGCGAGCGTAACACTGGAACGCGTAACATCTTAGATATTCGATTTCACCCATATTTTTTCATACCACGGGCTTTATAACGTTTCTTAAGAGGTCAGTTAACCCCTTAAAAATAATCTCATCTCAGTGTTATTCCGGATGCTAAAATTTATGCAATCCTGAGTACCGTACCGTCACGTGGATTTATTAATACAATTATTTATTAAATTTCACCGGCAATAATTAGGTTGCATTCTTCGTAATTTAGAATGCGGAAATATCATAATTTATATTTAGCTCGCGAAGTACATGCAATACATTTTCATTATTGGTTGCTCAAATGCAAATACCGTCCACAGATTCAGGGCAATTTAGCATAAAAAAAGATAAAAGAACTTTATGAAAATGTGTCCCCCGGCAGATTGATCCCGACCGTTCCCTATCGTCACTTAATTGGAAATTCAATTTCGGAACCGTCACATTGTGTTCGGTTTGCAACCGGCCGGTATTTTTTTTAATTTATTCGAGCTTGCATTTGATTTCATAGCATCTACTGATATGAATTGTGTTTCAGTTTGAAAAGTTAGTTTTTTTTTAATTGACAATGCGCCTTAAGCTGCATTTTTACAGCGTATTAATACTTGGATAAGTGTCAGTTTAATAACAAAGTTTTTTTTAATTTATTGGAGACTGTGTTTACTGTCATAACATCGACTGAAGTTGCACATAGTTTTTCAATTAGAAAAATAAGTTTTTTTAAATTGATAATTTGTTTAAAGCTGAACCTAAATTTTTTGCTACGTGTTCAATACCTAAAAATAATTGGCAATTTAATTACAAGACAAAAATACGAGTAAACTTATTTTTTTTAATTTATGAGAGGTTGCGTTTAATTTCATAAAATCTGAACCCGTAACGTGTTTCAATTTAAAAAGTTAGAGATTAAGGTTTTTTTTTAATTTGTAATCTGTTTAAAGCTGAATAAGAAACTCGAATAAGAAAAAAGATTAATGAACAATTAATTAAATTTAATGACATAGCAATAAGAAATGCTAAAAGTAATCAGGAAATGTAAATTTTAAAATTTACCCGTTAATTGAGTGAACGAACTGAATTTATTTCAAGAAACGAACGGAGAGACAATGCAGTTTTATTTAAACGTACAAATTATAAAGTGGCCAATATCAAGACACGCTTCTATAGAAGGGTTCCGTATCTAATATGTGATAAATGTTTATAAAATAACTTCAAAAGTTGTTGTCCGATCTCGCACAAAATATTTCTTTTTTGTGTATACTTAGCGTGTCCTCTTCATATGGATAATTTGAAGTATCTACATATAACAGTTTGAAAATCACAAAAGACAGACGGACGTACAAAACAATTTGAAGGCCAACTACCCGAAACTGGTACCCGTAATAAGAAAAGCTGTGTACGAAATTTGGCTTTATTTTTAAAGAGCCATTCAATGATATGGAATAACTCTTTTAAAATAAAGCCAAATACTGATTAACTGACGTTTACACAGTGGGCAGTGACCCTGCCCTCCGCTCCGGAGGTCGTGGGTTCGATTCCCGCCTCGAGTGTGGGTGTATTATCTATATGTATGTATTTATATATTTACAAAAAATATATATATTTGTGTACAGCAGTCGGCTGTTAGCTATAATACAGGCATTAAGTTGTCTACCTTAAGAACAGACGTCCGTGTGTCGTAAAGTAAAAAAATAAATAAGAAAAGTAAATAAAAATGATACTATAAACAATGGAGTTCAATGAAAATAAAATTCATCCCCACTCCACATGTATGGGAGCCATTCCTAAAAAGTAAAATCATTGTCATTCTATGATGCCGAAAATGATATGATAACGCAATATGTACGGGCTGGTTACCGTACCGTGCCGTATTTATATCCGGCTCGAAGGACCACTATGTACGGGCTGGTTGCCGTACAGAGATATTTATGTATGGTTGTGGTAAAAATTATACTACTAACTTTCCTAACCTTAATTAATCCCTATTTATTAGGAGATCCTGATAATTTTATTCCTGCAAACCCATATAATTACGTGGACGGTGTGCTTACGTGCGTTCTATGCGAACGCACGCTTAAAGCTATAATAGGCTATGTGAGCCACTGGAAAGAACACCTAAGAACCGAGCATCATGGTTTTCCCGCCCAACAGTGTCCCGAAGCAGTCGCTGTAGCCGAACACGGCTAGAAGGCTTGATATTGACCTTTTTAAATAAAAAAAAATAAAAAAAAAAGTTGAGAAAGTGTAAATTTCATCACGAAGTGTGACACGCTCATTTTGTGGCGTCGGGCAGGCGAAACTAAACTGCATCCTATGTTAAATATGGTTGCATTTTAAAGAGCTTTGGAGATGAGAGCTGAATATAGTGCGATATCTATTTGGAGATTATGTTCGCAGGTGAACCTAGAATGTGTTGTAGCGACATAATTGTATGATTGTTATTAATAAAGTTACTTATGTGGACGAGCGTCGTAATGTGTTGTTTCCGCTCCCAAAAAATTTTAAACACAACATGTTTATTTATGCTTTGAAGATTTTTGGTGCCTTCCGCATATAACTGCATATATCACGAGACGTATGCAGAGGAATAGACTAATGCGCACCTGTAGAGGATCATATTACTTGACAAAAACGTAAATTTTGTCAAATTATTTGATAGTATGCCTTTGAAAGGTTTGATGAAAAATTCGATTGAAGTCGTGTTGGACAAACATTTGAACGTCAGCCGTGGTGTTTTTCAAAGAAAAATTACTTCGTAACAAAATCTAGCACATATTTAACCAATTCCGTTTCGTACTTCGATTGGCCATTTGAGGATCAAACGGAGTTTCATTTACAGGGAGCTTAATACTGAAATTAAAGAGTACAAACCGTACATGTGGTGTTTGGAGATTAGAATATACGGAGTAGCATCTCTATAGGAGAAAAGTTGAAAAAGTGTCCAACATTATAGCTTAGATACTAGTTCATGCTTAGATATTAGTTAACCTGTGTTTCTTTGCCACCAGCGACAAAAGGAGGACCTTGCTGAAAATCTGCGTTGCTTTCATACCTGGAAGCAGCACTAAGCTGAGCTTGCGTCCTTTTGCTTTAGTTGTTACTTTCTTGTTAACTTTTTATTTCTTTCCATATTTACTCTGGTTATTGTAACAATTATGGTAGCAATAAATGATTTTTTATTTTTTCAAAAACCGTCCAGAATGGCGCTGGTTGGTATAAACAAATGATAAGGTACGAATGAAATTCTCGATGAAGCAGATGTAGCGCACCCCTCCCCTTATTTTCGTAATTCGATGGTCATTTTTAGGATATGTTACTCCACTTCTAATCTCCATAGTTTGGTAGAATTTCTCTCGCTAAACATCTCTTTGAACTAGTTTGCCAGCTAGATGTTTTGCAGCTTAGGTACCCTTAACATTATATCTGTTAAATATATATTTGGAGTCAATAATAATTATTTACAAATATTTGTAAATTAAAATGCTGCTCCTGGTGATATGTTGACATTTATTTATTTTCAGGAATATTTAAAGAAATGATACATTTTTTAAGTTAATATTTTAATTACAAAAATATATCAACATTCCTTCGTAGGTGATGTGCGAGGTTCTTCAATATTTGTACTTGCTACGTTTCAAATCGGTGGACATTCAAGGGCTGTGCTTCTCTTGCGTGTACACATTTCCTAAGCCCTTTTTAGTTGCGGTTGGACCTGTAACAATAATAAAGCAATTTAATATCTTTTTTATTTATTACAAGGCTCCCAACGACCAGGTGCGGTACTGAGTGTTTACTGGCGCCCAAGTATTATCAAAAAATTCGCAGATCCCTAACCGGTCTTTGAGAAAAATATGCTTAAAGTATTATATTGAAAAAAACTACATTATTAATTCCCCTTTTTAATGTATCCATGATTAGAATAAAACAACTATCCGAGATACGGGATAATAGTTTTTTACATCGTCAAGAATGAAAATATAGGTAATTTTTTTTTTTTATTTATTTAACATTTTAACGAGACATTACAATTATTCTGATCAATATAGCACGGTGAAACCACCGAGGTTTGTCGGACCTTCAAGAAAAGAGCATACTCATTTCTCAAAGGCCGGCAACGCATCTGCGGTCCCTCTGGTGTTGCAGTTGTCTATGGGCGTCGGTAGTCACTTGGGTGAAAGCCGGCTGCTCGTTTGCCCTTTATTATATATATAAAAAAGAAATATATTAATAAAAAATTACTTATTATTTGTTTATATCAACTTTATTACAATAACATCTCAGTTACCTATGACCAAGAATAAATGGACTGAAAAAAGTTTGGAATGTTTTGACTTCAAAATAAACTTAAGTTACGTTTCGCCGCTGGAATATTTTCCTTCCTTAATTCCGTTATGAATTCGGGTCAGACTTTATTAAGAAAGAAATGCAAAATGATATGCCTGTTAAATGTTTAATTTTACGAATTTATACCGCAGATTGTGAGTTTATTTTGTTTCAGGTTCGGCACGCAGATTTCTTCTTAATTAATTCTTACTGTATACATTGCACGCCTCACAACGCAAAGCGTTTGGGAAGTTCTCTACTATCGTTTACTCAAAATCGAGCGACTTCCTAAATTAAAAATGACTTCCTTCGGTATGGGACTTGTTGATGAATATAAATACAGTCAGATTAAGTGGCAAGTGGTGTTTTAACACTTTTGACACTTCTGAAAGATAATTATTTCATTTATTGTAAGAAAAAACTGATCAAATCAAAGATATTTCCTTGGAAGTCCGGATGTCTGCGTGTGTGGATCTGGCACGATCACGTTCGAAACAGTCAACATATCGCGTTAATTTTCTTTATTAGATTGAGAATTATGGCGCGCTGTTTGCTATTTAAAATGAGTGTATATGTCGTGTTATTTCGTATCGTTAAATTACAATTGATGAATATCTAAATTTCATACATTGGCTTTATGTGGCTTGAGATTTTTCAAATAATGTTATTCTATAATACCAAAGGCATCACTAGACACTATCTATACTAATATATAAAGCAGAAACGTATGTTTGCTTGTTTACTTGAACACGCCAATCTCAGGCACTACTGGTCTAATTTAAAAAAATATTTCAGTATTAGATACCCCATTTATCGAAGAAGGTTAAATATCATCACGATAAGATCAATAGGAGCGGAGCACCAATTAAGAATGTTTCAAAATCGGTGGTTCTTTTTGCTTTCGAGAGCGTCCGCTGCGTAAACGGTTGAAGTTTCCCAAAAATCATGTCTGGCAGAATTGTTCTTCTTTTACGGTTGTCTTACTATCACCTTTTTTGTCCTAACCAAATTCGTTCTAAAATAACGTTTTATTTTTGAAGGTGTTTTAATAAACATGATATTAATCCTTATTCAAAAACTATTTTTTAACTCCTAAGTGATACGAGTGGCCAACGCGAACCGAGTCGCGCGCGCTAGCGGTACAGCTAGTCTAATCATATAAAAAATAGTCTCGTAAAATTTCACTCTATATATAATGTAAAATTCAAAGAGCTTTAGCTATAATGTACAGTGACTTTTTACGTCTTTAAAATAATATCTTATTTATGGGAATAATCTTGTTATCGTTGCTACAAGTATTTCTTGTCCACAAAAAAAAAACAGAACATAGTTTATGCGTAAAATAAAAGTACAAAGGCAAGCTTATCTATAAAGAGAATCTTTTATATCGAGATAAAATATACTATTACGTTATTTTTATAAACAAAACATGTCCATTTCTAAGTCCTATTTTGATTGATTGAGAAAGTCTGACAAGAAAGTTTCTGAAAATTAATATTAGTTATTTTAATACATTTTCGCTCATTTTCATGTAAACAGTTTCTTTATTTCTGTTATGTATATATATATATATATATACATATACATAACAGAAATAAAGAAACACTTCACGCACACACACCGTCACTTCACGCCGATCTTATGTAAGGAAGATGTACTGGTACCCGGACGCGCCGGCCCAGTTCGGCTACAAGCATGGCGCTACCTCTAATTAGAAAGACAGGAGTAAGGGAAAGGGATGGAGTAAGAGGATATAAAGATAGATGGGGAGGAGAGAAAGGATGCGGATACTACTGTCACGGACGGTATAGGGGGTGTTGAGGATCGGTGCCTTGGCTGGGTTATATTGACGGGGCAATAAAACACCGACCCTATTTTTAAGCGAACGGAAAACTTTTAACGAATTAATTAAGGAACAATTTTCCGGGGCCTTTGAGACATGCAACGGAACAAGGGCAAACGAACAGCCGGCACTCACCTAAGTGACTACAGACGACCATGGACAACTGCGACACCGGAGGGCTCACAGATGCGTTAAATCAAAATAATAGACATCCGCTAAGACCCGATTTTTCTATAGGGCCTAAAGTCTAAAAGCTGTCGCAAGTTTATATGAAAGACCTTCAATTTTCGCTATAAACTTTTAAAGATAGCAGGAGTTTGTTAAAATTTGTTAAAAACGAATTTTTCAACACGACCGGGTTATGTTGGTCTGAGGGTTATCTTACGCGAACGAAGTCGCAGGAAACAGTTAGTACTTCATAAAACAAAGTTTTGCGAGCGTATTATACGCGATTTTAATATATTATGGTCACAATAGCAAGTTGTTGTTTTTGGCCCTACATCATTGTTCAGCAAAGCGCTTAGACGTCTTTCCACGTAGATGAATCGTGTCCTGCTTAGGTAGTAAAAAAATCAAATCAACCATTTTGTTCTTCAATCGAAAAATCTCTTTCATTTAAAATTGAATAAAACAGACAATTATACTCTACAGCAACAATTTCGTGCAATAAATATGACAGGCAATTTGTTAAAAGATAAATTTAACAAAAAATGCTTTAATATTACGAGTTTCTGCCAAATAAAATCAGTTTTCATCGCTGCTATGTCATATCAGGCCCTCCGCTCGTTACTACTCAGAGTTATCGGTATTCTGACATTGGATCAACGATCAGGTGCGAACGAACGAATGTATCTTCACGCAAAGATCAAAGAAATCCGTTAGAAATGTTTGTGTTGTAAATACCTATAAGCATGTTATTGCAAGAAAAATGTATTCTATTTAAAGAAAGATGTATTTTATTGCGTAAATTATTCATAATTTAACTCTTCCGCTATGTACATTAGTATGGAGTATAGATCAATATGTTTGTACACTTCAGAAGGGCAATTCAAAAGATAAAGGAATTTATATACATACGCAAAAGATTTTCTTCCGGGGGTTCTTCACGAAAATCCGCAAAAACTAGAAAAACTATGAAATTTAAAGGATAGAATCAGGAATTACTTAGTAAAAATCTAGATAACCATGAAAAACTATATTAGTTACCTATAATGTACGTTTATTATTTACTCGCTGTGTTCGCAAAATTAGGTGCAAAATTAGGTATAGCTTTCTTCGATAGATGGGCTTTCTAACACTGCAATAATTTTTCAAATCGGTACCAGTAGTTCCTGAGATTAGCGCGTTCAAGCAAACGAAATACCAAACTGTTCAGCTTTATATATTAGTATAGATTTGCAGAGTTCTGCAATTTAATCATTTAATATTTTCTGATATTAATCATCAACTAGATACATTATATATAAATATACGTAAAACGGTCATCTTTAAAAATAAATACGCGCTAAAATAACGCTTTTTCCGTATTTGTATAAAGTAATGAGGTGGTAAGTGGAGTGCGAATCGATTTATAAACTATTTTTGAGATTTTCAGGTTGATCACGGCGCGTGCGAGTACTGTTTATTTTGATTAAGAACATTTGAATTGCTTATAATAATTATAATGTTAGACCTATATCTCCCTTGAAGACCACTTAGTAGTAATTACATCGCTCTACATAATATATTTCTCTAGCATGTATGTACAGAAATATATTATGGAAAAAAGGGGAATAAGCTCTAAGTGTCTGAACGGAAAATTCTCCGGAAGATCCTGGGCGAGGATGGTAACTGTAGGCAAAGATTAAACTTGGAGATACAACACCTAGTTGCCGAACCCATTATAATTGGCAAAACCAAATCGGCGAGACTTCGCTGGCTTGAACATCTTGAGAGGATGGTAGAGTATCGCGCTCTGAAAAGAGTATACCTGGGTCTCCCGGTCGGTAAACGTCCAGTTGTATAACCCAGACATCGCTGGGCGGATGAATATCTCCAAGCTCTTAGCAAGACTAATTAGCGTGAAACAGCGCAAAACAGAACCGAGTGGCGACTCTTAGTGTTGGAGGCCCAGATTCTCTTTGGATCACAGCGTCAGTGATGTAAGTAAGTAAAAGGTACTCAGAATAGCTGGACCCGATTAATGTCACGGAGTGATATTAGTCGTGAGATTGTGGGGTTACCGGGGATGACGTCAGACGGCAGCCTGTCATCTTAACTCACCCCACCGCCACATACTCTGCAATTTATATTGTTTCTGGCACTAGGGATAAGGCTGGGAACGAGAAGGAAGCATCCAGTTAAGTCTCAAGAACAAAGCATCAAAGAGTTATTGCAAAATAAATAATTAAATTAAAACCCCCACAGTTCACTGCATAGTTCGGTCGAAAAACAACTGTCCAATAAACATTACAAACTGCATGTATCCGCCCTCAAAACAATTACGCGGCTACAACTGAGTTATACGCTCCATTGTTCCGGGTGCTCACATGCGATCGCCGCTACTAAAAATTGAATTACTAACTCTATTTGAGCAGCTCTGATTTATACACCGACTAAAATTATGACGGTCAGTGAAATGTACGCTGCTTTTTTAGAAAACATTGTTTATTTATGGCTTTAGTTTTTTTTTTTTTGACAAAAAGCAAATGGATAAAGGGTTTGCGTCATTATAAGTGATACTCTAAGACAACTGCAATGCCAAAAGACTCTTAAATACGTTGCCAGCCTTAAAAAAATATTCTAATCAATGCATTAATACGTGAAGCGAAAACTTTTGGTACCATTTTTTGAAAATTGCGCTGACGGAGGAGTATAAAATTTAGCACAATTATCTATACTAATATATAAAGCTGAAGAGTTAGTTTATTTGCTTGAACACGCTAATCTCAAGAACTACTAGTCCGATTTTGAAAGTTCTTTCAGTGTTAGATAGCCCATTTATCGAGGAAGGCTATAGGCTATATGTCATCATGCTATAATTGAATGTATTTTTTTTTTATCTAATTTTACGCGGACGAAGTCGCGGGCACAGCTAGTAGTTTATAAAGAGGATGGAAGAGGGTGTGCGAATACTAATATTTATAAAAAATATGCACTATTAATACATTAATTTATTACAATTAAACCTCACGCACACTAATGCCAAACGATTTATACACACATGTATAAGTTCTACTATAAGATTGCGTCAATGCGTAGTCATGATGACCGTGATTATATTACGACCAATTCTTCTTCCTAGTGTTATCCCGGTTAAATAACAGGGTCCGCATAGATTGTAAAGGATGTGGCTGTGGGGCGAGTTAAGTTAACCGATTGCCACATGACGTCATCTTCGGAACCCCCCCGATTTCTACGATCTTACGACTAGTGTCACAAAGTGACGTTAATCGGGTCCCGCTGTTTTACGTGCCTTCCAAACACGGAGGATGTGGGATATCAAATATAAACCAGTGTTAGAATGGGTCACCCATCTAACACCCGGCCGCAGCAAGAGCAACTTAACCTAGTGATCCCTTAAAGGCCGACCACTGATTAGGCTACGACCCCTATATTACGACTAATTGTCAAATATAACAATGTCATGGTACAAATAATTAAAATTTTGTAAAGCTTTACGTTTGTATACAAGTTTGAAAATTGGTGGACAAATTTCGTCCAGCTGGCGTTCTCTTGCATTACTTAATATAAAACACGTGCCTTTATAACATCTGAAAAACTTATTCCTTTATTATACCGTGTTCATAAAACTCACTACCGCGAGAATACTACTCAATTATTAAGTGGTATAAAATCGTCAACATTTATGTGACCACATAAAAGTGAATGTCGCTTTTATGTTGAAAATTCATTCCATAAAATGTCGGCTGACGAATAAAATGTTCGCTTGTAGAACGCAATTTAAATATAATAACGTACCAATCAGTAGTTTATTGCAAATTGGAGCTATATTAGTTGTGAATGACTATCATAAAGGTAACTTATAAATATCATAAATGTGGCATAGACTTATCATAAACGTGGTCAGCCTTTGTTAGAAAGACAAGGGGCACACGGGCAGGCGGAACACTTTAGTTACTATCAAATCCCATCGACAACTACATTGTTAGAAGTCTTACAGGTAGGTGTCGGTTTAAGAGTGAGTGAGTAAGTTAATGAGTGAATGACTATGCTGTTTTCCTGAAGAGAGGAATAGAAGAAAATATCAGAGACGTCGAGTGTATTAACCCTTTTTTACCTCTAATTACGATTAATATCACAAAGTGACATTAATCGGGTCCCACTGTTTTACGTGCCTTTCGAAACACGGAGGTCCGATATCAAATATAAACCAGTGCTAGAACGGGTCACCCATCTATCAGTCGCAGCCAGAGCAACTTAACTTAGCGATCGACTCAAACGCCAACCACTGATTAGGCCACGGCCTCCTCATCAGATGACAATGCAATATTATGATAACGTGGAACTGATATGATGATAGAGCTGGAAGGAGGCCATAGGAACTTCTTTATAAAATGATATAACCACATTGAGTTTGGGCTCGTTTGATTCGTCTTGACGAGTATATAGAGGTATACATTGGAATAAAAGTTTTTTTTAAATGTTTTTCTACTTAAAATTTATTGACTTTTACTTTGAACTTTTAGAACGGGCTTACACAGTCGTTGCAAGAATTTTTCGGTGTGTATACTTACTGTGCCAGAAATTAGGAGGTGCTTCGCATATACGTGGCCACGTGCAATTGCCTTTATTCAAGAATTTCAATATGAGCGTGGATGGTTAAAAGCAATATTCTTTGAGTTGATATTATGACTATACAGACGGGGTGAAAGCTAAATTTGCCATAAAAGGGGGTAAAGTTGAAGTCTGGCCGGATATTAAATCCTCGGCCGCAGTTAAAACAAGCGGCATCCGTAGCTCAAAGAGTCTTTGATTTGTGCACTATCTAAATGAATAATCACTGATCACGTCATGTTCTTAGAAACTAAAATAGAACTCAATTAATTGTTGTCGCAATTTTCCCCTTAGGCTTAACGGAACGGAAATTATATTGCGCGGAAAATAAGTTAGTAATTTTCTAAATGGCTGTCTTTGAAACACTTTACTATTTTGCACTATTCTAGTATCCAAAAATCATTTTATATAATGAAAGACGGCCAGTGTCTTTTACAGAAATGTTCAATATTTATTCATTATAGAAAGTTTTAAAAACCCACGATAATTTAGTGTTTTTCTAGCGTAAAACATACAAGCAATAAGTATATTAAGTAGAGAACGGCATGTTTATAAAATCTCATTGGCCATAAAGTCCTTTCATACTCAAAAGTTACTATTCTGATGTTGAAATTCAAAGAGAACAAACGTAAATAAGAGTGAAACGCATGTACCAAGCTTCTTTTGTCTTTAATACCTACAATACCTTTTCTGGACATCTGATGTCACTTTATGCCCCTTTAATTAGATCTTTATTCTCGACTACAGCTGTGTAATATGGCTCCCGTTGTACCGAGGTCCATAGTCGAGCATATAGTTTCATTTTACTATATACTTTATTTCCATAGCGGAAAGGTTCATGTTACCGAGGCAGCATTCATATGTAGTGCCTACATAAATAGGTTGGAGAACGCCCAAAACAAATTAAGAGTTTCTTTTGTTCAATAGTAACAAAAAGGCTTCACTACACTATTGTTCACAAAGTGATTGTAGGTACAGCTGTACAAAGTTTTATTTTTTGTAGAAAATAAGCCATTACATTGAATAGGATAGTGTGCGATTGGCAAAAAGTAATATATATAAAAACTAATCATTATTCATTATTCGCAACGACTGGAAAACGATTGTATCGGTTTTAATTTCGTTTGTTTTATTACATTTGCCATATTTCAGGGAATGTTTAAAGGCAAAGAAGTAAAGCAAATTCAAATATGGCCTTCGTAGTAGACCTTTTGACTGAAGTGATATATATAATTAATTATTATTATTTTATATCAATTATTAATTGGTTGTCACGTTTGGAAAAGATTACGAGCGATTGATTATTCGATAGTAGCAGACAAGTCAAAATTCGGCAAGGCAACGTCTACTATCAGGTTCACTAGTTTGTAATAAGAATAATTAATTGTAATATTTATTGATTTAATACTTTTTAAATGTTTTTTTTTTCTTGTTTTGTTTGTAAGTGGCAATGTTACATCGTACCTCTTTCTCACATAAGATCGGAGTGAAGTGGCGGCAACGCTGTCACGTCAAGTGTTGATAATTTTGCCGCGTTTTATTCGGTTCGTGAGAGTTCCCGATGATCTACACCCCTCTTTAAAGGCCGAAAAGGCATCTGCGAGCCTTGTCATTGAGCAGATGTCGTGAGACTTCCCGGTGGCCTAAACTCGTCATTAAGGGCCGGCAGCGCATCTGCTGGCCTTCTGGTCGTACAGATGTCAATGGGCGCCGTTAGGCACTTCGATGCCTGCTGCCTGCTCGTCTGCCCCCTTGTAACATTAAAAAAAAAAAAAAATTATGACTTTGTTTCGAACAATAAGAGATATTATATTTTTCGGTCTTTACAAATTTTGTACTCTCCCGCAGGATCGGAATTACAAGTTAATTTCTGGGTGCTATATTATCAAACAAACATGATGTTTGCAAATATAATATAGTTTGAAACCTTAAGAAATCACGCTTATTTAAGTTATATATTAAACATATGGTTCTCACTTTTGTATATAACAAACATAAATAGTGATCAATTAAATATAGAAACACGGACGCTTCTTTTATAATTAGCAGAGAACGTAAGGATATAAAAGCAGCGTGGATCGCTGTAACGTCACGTATTAGGGATTACAGGATCAGAGAGACATTTCAGGACGAGAACGTTCCGGATTCTCTAATCAAAGGATTATAGCCGAAGAGTACATATTCGAATAAATGAGATGTCTTTATATTATTTACTATATTTAACTTAGAGAGTTAACTTTGAATAGTTTACTCTCCTATATTACCTTTATAATATTTATCTAAGGGTTAGACTGTTTTAGTATAACAGTAACAAAAATTTATTATGTATTTAGTTTTTACAGAAATCGTTGTTTATTTTCAAGGTTTCAACTATCAGATCAATTCAATTTTTTCGAAGTAGGTACGAACTTTGGCAAACGGGCAAAATTCGATTCCTGTGTAAAATTTATCGTATGCATTTTCATCACCGAAATTTTCCAGTGATTAAAACCTTATTGTAAATCAATTCCTGTTTGAAAATATATAGAACGAGATATCTTCAATTATTGATTTGGCAAAAGCATTTTCCAAATAGCAAACAACTGAAGCCACTAAATTAAATTATAATAAAATATACAGCACAATAACAAAACTTCCTCGTCAGCGTAACCTCGTATACACCAGGTAACAATACTGTTAGAAATAATATTTTTCCTAATATTTTTAACACGATAGAACAAAACATGTATTTATATAACGTATACCTATACTTTACATGAATACATCACGCTTGTTCGAAAATAAACTAATCGCTATTCAGCGAAGAGCGCTTATTTAAAGGAAATTAATAACTACCTACTTTCCTTAATCTTCGCCTTTCGCGCAACGTCGCTGCTTTTCTTCTATCTACAGCTGCTGTTTTTCTTTTGCAAGCCTTGCAAGCCCATGCTAAACAACGCCTGCTGGGTCCTAAAACATGCTGAATATGTTCCTCCTTTGTCACGCTTTCATCTTCTTTTTTCATACCATCACAGCACTCTTTATCAACCTTTTGAAATTCGAATCCACAATCATATACACTGTAACTCATGTTGACATTGACAGTTAATTTTTTAAACTTCGAGCGCCGCGCGCCACGATTCGCGCCATACTGATTTTAGAGGGGTGTCTTCTGATTTACAAAATATGTCTATTAATAAACCCCAGTAATAAACAGTCTAGCGACGTCGTTGAGAGATGCCAATTTATTGGTGTTTGGATTGAAATTGATGCCGGTGATATTTTTCCTTTGAATTTGCGTTGAAAGCTTTCGAACGTTATGTCGTGTCGTTTTCAACGAACATTTTTTTAATGCTATGCCTATATTTAAAAAAACGTATTAAAAGACAGTGTTGGACCGCTCGTCTTAAGTGAAAGATTATCTATATTTAAACCGTAAAGTAAAGAGAACTTTGTTATTACTGTAATAAAAAAATATACTAAAAACAACGAAAATAATATTTTGTATTTTCTATGTACTTTACTATACGGTTATATGTAGGGTACTTTACTAAGTGCATATATATGTTTCTGCGAAGACCTTATCTAACAAACGAAGCAGAAATTACCTTAATTACCCAAGTCCGTAACAAATGTATATGACAGAGGCTATTAATTCCTCTATTACGTTACGAAATAGAGAGTTACGAGGACACTAGATGAAATGAAGGTCTGTACAGGTTGACTAGTACACGATATTCGGGGATTCATATATGATAAAAAAAATTAACATTAAATGTAAATATCAATTAACTACTACGTGATATTAAGAGAAAGTTAACTAATTAAATACGGAACGCATGGACATACTAGCCTGGACAACGATGATGGTCCGTTTTTCCTTCACCCTTTAGTCCTGGCTTAAAACAGGCCAAAATACCTATTTCACTTATCACTTATTCACTTATTTGACTAATTAGTATAGCCAAAAAATGAACTGAATTATTTTATTTATTTACGCGATATCAATTATCGCGTTTCATACCGACTGACAGCAGTCATTAAAGCTTTTTTTTAACCCACCAGTTTTTTACGCTGGGAAATAAATGCATATACGAGCTAACTTTTTCGAACTGCAAATTAACCACAGAACCTTACCACACTAACTTAATTTTCAGGAAATTTGGTCAAAAATTAACTACCTATTTTTATCACATAATTATAACGAGAATCGAGTACCGGCTATCTTCTTTAAGTATTCCAAGTGTCTCACCAGTCACCTGTATATCTTAAGTATTGGTGACATGATAGAATTATCAGATACAGATAACCAT
>JANCMC010043217.1:23539263-23604801 GCA_024363005.1 Charaxes varanes
ATTTAATTTTTCTCTTTTTTATGTTCCGCTAATTCTGTCGGTGCGTTTACAAAAAAAATCCTTTATATAGGGTTTCAACACCTTTCTTTCTGACATTTTTCAGTGGTAGAATATTTCTGGAACAGATATAGAAGTGTTTTTTCTTATCAAATTTTATATCACGAGGTCACGAGAACGATGTTGCATGTTATCCATAGAGAATAGATGTTTGTGGTAAATAAAAAGATTGCTTATTATCATTATTGCTTTTGAATATAAATTATTATTCATTGTCCGAGCATAATCAACCTTTTAAGCTAATAAGAGATGAACATAGGCTATTTTGTCTACGTTAAAAATGACACTGTGTCGTATTCTGTGTAAAAGCTCGTAACATTGCCATATAAATGTTACCAACTCTGTGTTGGAAATTGTGTTGTTGGAAAACGGGTGTTCGTGTCGATTCAAGATAGACGCATGCGCTGTGGTAGATCTTCAATGAAATGGTGGGATGCTGTGTTGGAATAAAGTGTGGTGTGGAGAGGCCTTTTAAAAAATATTTTATTTTCTTAACGAACAAATATTTTGTAAGTAATAAATATCAAATGGATTGTTATTAATTATAAATTTAAGATACAGTTTGTTTTATAGGTATTACATATTTATCAGACCTTTCTTCTTAACACGTCTTGGTCGATGTTTTTATCTATCGTATTATAAACGTCCTCTTTTTTTATATCCTGATAACGTATATAAAGTGTATCATCCTTCCACTATTTAAGAACGAATTTAACAGCACTTTTGTGTGTTTTTACATATACGAGAGTAGGGGTAACGGGTAACGTACTAGTTTGCTCATTTATTCCATCATAAATATTAGTATATTCAAACAAATCTTCTTTGTTACCTATATACATACCAATGTTCCTTAGACAATAATTTACGATTTTAATAATTTAAAAACATTTATAATAAAAATCACTTAACTATATGTATGTATATTAGACTGGCCCGTTGGCGTAGTGGGCAGCGGCCCTGCCTTTCGCTCTGGAGGTCGTAGGTTTGATTCCCGCCTCGAGTCTGGGTGTATTATCAGTATGTATCTATATATTTAAAAAAAATGTGTATAACAGGCAGCTGTTATACACATACAACATAACACAGGCATTAAGTTGTCTACCTTAGGAACAGAAGTCCCTCTGCCATATAGACCTATATATATTTATAATCTAAATTATCCCAAGTTATATTGACAATTTTATAGTTTTATAATGTATAAAAAACAAGTCACACAATGTCAAAATAAATAAAAGTAGTACATCATTTCATTTCGCCAACTCCATACCTTTCTTTGTTCCCCCGCACAACATACCAACCGGGGTGTGTTCTACAAAGGACACTTGCGCTATAAAATTAACAATAAAATCGTAAAAAAACATCATCGTAAAACCAATACATCTAAAAAAATATCCGAATTATTGTGTGAAACCTCAACAAATGTTTCAGTGATCAAATCCGTGGAAAAGCTACATTTTCATCGTTACAAGTAAGTAATGATTTTTCATAACCTTTTAATCTACGTATCTATTTTTAAACTAACCGCACAATAAGGTAATATGCAAAGTAGTAAATTTTAAAATATCGAACCTTTCTATTGTTTACAATTTATTACTTTCATTTAAGCTAAATTCTTATCCACTGACAAAATATGAAGATAATTTAGTTGCATTTTTATATATACAAAGATTTCAACATAATTAATTAAACGAATTTCTTATTTGATAACTAAATGTATGTATAATGTATTTTTACTAAGTTATAACAGTGCTGTTACTAAATATATTCGTTTTAATTTTTTTTTGTCATTTTAAATTCAAAATTGAAAAAACATTACAATATGTTATATGTTAAAATTCATTAAATTATTTTTTAATAGAATTATTAAGAGAAAATCGAAGTTGACCTAATTTTAAACAAGATGACCAATGCAATGCAATGCAATGCAATGCAATGCAATGCAATGCAATGCAATGCAATGCAATGCAATGCAATGCAATACATATGTATATAGCCCATAGCCTTCCTAATGGGATATCTAACACTGAAACTGAAAAAGTTTTTTATATTGGACCAGTAGTTTCTGAGATTAGCGCGTTCAAGCAAATTAACAAACTCTTCAGCTTTATATATTAGCATAGAAGTATAGTTATAACTCTTATAAATATGCCGTGTGTATATAGATTCTATAAATTTTAGAATTCTAATCACAACACATAGCTGATTTCATATGCAGTCCGCACTATGACAGTATTGAAATACTCATCATTTCCGTATTCCAGGGGCTACAAATATAACTGAAATTTTATAGTTTTTGCTATAAAAAACTGGCATTTTGTTTGTTGGACTGAACCGGATAGAAAACTATTTTTATCATCTAGAAAAATAAAAATCCAATCACACTTTTCGCATATCGAATTCGGGGCGATTTTATTTTAGCTCTATCACCTGCCCCTATCGCTATGATGGCCAATGGCAGTTAAACCTATTGTATCCCAATCGGATGCAGTGTCAGTTCCTTTGGTATGAATCCTCTACATTTATATTGAAGAATGATTCCTCTCGTATAGGATACAGAGATTTGATACTTTTTTAAAGGGGCTTTTCTCTGCATTTTACTAAGACTTAATCAGTGTTGAATACCCTTCCTTGACAACTTATACGGTAAATTCTTCAACGTACTCTATCTCGATCGAACCTTCAATATCTTACTCAGGTCTTCTAGTAAGGTCTAATCAACCAAAACCACAGTCAATGTTTCTACATTGACCCATAGGCCTTCTGGCCTACACCTTCTTCATTTACGCCCACACACTTGCTACTTAACGCACAAATAAACAATAAACACACGCACACACGAACACACACACACATACCGCTGCACACACACGCGCGCGCCTTATCAAAACACATTTGACACTTACACAATGTACGATACGTCAGGCTAAACTGTATAATTATTTAAAAATAAGTTTTTAGTATAAAAAATATACTTACCATAATTTGTTATGGAAGAGCGCGACCTTCTGACACAAATATTTTCATACTTACTAGAAAGTCTCAACCTTTACATGTAAAAATTGGACCGAAGCAAACATTTTATATATTTATTTAACACCATGGGGTCTTTTGACAACACTTGATATGAATAAGAATAAAGTTAACTGTACTATAATTAACAAATGCAAATATTTTCGGGCGTAGTAACCTTGACAACGTCTATTACCCACGGCTAAAGTTACCGTCAAGGATATCTCAGTACAAATAAGGGTACTGCGATAAGATTCCGTTGGAATTCAAGTGCTTTCAGCGTCGCAGAACAAAGGAGCGGGCGCCATGAAAGTTGTTTTGAACAAAATGGCTAACAAGCTACATTTCAAAAGGGTTTGCGCTTTTGAAGCGCCTTTAGTAGGTGTCTTACAGAGATAGAGCTCTATGTATTCAAATTCTATTTGCACCTTTGGCTATTCAGTGCTATAATAAAATGAAATTTTAGAAATGTTCCACAAGAATGGAAATCTGCTAATAATTCTGTAACAGAAGTACGTTTTTCTATAAGTCTATTATAAAGTCAGAACATAAATTTTCTATTTCATAAATAATCTATTAATTAATTAATTAATTTAAGTCATCTTAATTAAAATGATTGCGTGTGAATGTAGGCATTTTCAAATAAACACACGACCTCCATATCCAATAATTTACCAGCCGTGCTACTATATGGAATCAGTTGCTACCCGAGGTAGTGTTCCAAATCCATATTAGTAAGCGCACGTTAAGAAAAGAGCATTTTTGAAAGACCAGCATTATTGGTATTTGCCAGAGCCAGACATAGCTTCAGTTGAATGATCATTTCAATTATCAAGTAGTGTAGCAGAGGACTTTGTATAACTTCACAAAGTTTTATAGAACTTTATAGACTTCAAGGACATGTTCTTATGTCTGGCTCCAGTATTATGTTAAGGATTATTATATAATAATAGTTTTATTACTGTAAAAAAGTATTGCCTACCTACTCGGGTGCAGGTTGTTGTACGTGTGGACCCCCATCGGTCGCAGCCAGAGCAACTTAACTTAGCGATCAACTCAAATGCCGACCACTGATTAGGCCACGACCTCCTCATAATGCTGATGGTATTGTTGTCGCGTTTCGTTCGGTTTGTGACACTTCCCGGTGGCTTAAACTCCACATTAAAAGCCAGCAATGCACCTGCTTGCGTCCTGGTCGTGCAGATGTCCATGGGCGTCAGTAGGCACTTAGCTGCCTACGGCCTGCTCGTTTGCCCCTTGTAATTAAAAAAGCCTTCAAAATAATTGCCAAATATAAGTATATCTTTGTTTAATTCTCTATTTGACTACGGATCCCTAATGCCAGTGAACAGTTTGTACATGGGTCTTAACTCCATCGTCAATCTAGATATAAGGCAGGTGTTCGCGCTAAGCTAACCCGCGCGTTAATAAATAATTTAACCGAGCGACATTAACTTAAACCCTACAAGGTTATTAAAACATAAGCACTTATAATGTGTGCTTGTATTATATAGCTTAACGGTCCACTTGGCGTGTGCAAGCAGTAAATAGTATTATATTAAAGTAACTAGTACCCGTGACTTAGTACGTATTTAATTCATTGACTGAATAATTTCGAAAGTTTTAGTTTTTGTGTCGACTAGTTTTGTTTTGTCAAAATAAATTGGCCTGTATCAAAATCGGTCTAACCATTTCGGAGATCACGCGTATAATGAAAACGAACAAAAATTACTAATGTATTTTCTTTATAAGTAACATGTACTAAGTTTTATGTATTAATAAATTTGAATTGCGTATGCGTAAAGCAGAGACGGTAGCACGAACATTTCGAACCGTTCGAAGTTGACAAGTCAACTTTGAAAATGTTCGTGCTAAACCTCAACGTAGGTTGCATTAGCATTCACTAAAAGCGTGTCACGTAAGAGAATTGCCTCCTGCGAGCTTAGCACGAACATTTTTATCCTAAATACAATTCATGTTAGGGCCTCAGATCTTAAAGAGCATAATACTCGTATCTCGCAAGTATTCTTAATGTTATTTTTTAAAGAAACAGTTTTCTAAGTTTTTCTAAAATAAGTCTTTAGTTAGGAGTGAGTGCGATAATAGACCATGAAGGTTGGGATTTGAATCGAGCGCCTTATGGTTTTTAATCCGTCTTTTATTCCATCTTACTACCGAGACTACTACTCTATCTATACATACTATATCTATACATACAAATAGCCATCAAGTTTCCAATATTAAAACTAATCATGAATTCACCGCCTAACTAGTAAAGTTAGTTGAAACAGTAATTAAAAGAGACAATTTAAAACTTAGATAGTTTCCGATTTTAAATCAGTTCAACTTGAGGTCTCTTGTCAAACAGCACGAAGACAATTATACTTTAAAATTGTTATTTTAACGGAGAAATTTTGTAGAAATTTCTAGTCTTGCCAAAAAAAGATCCAAATTAGGTCACAGGTGAAAATCACCGTGGTGTATTATGTGTTTATTGTAGACGACAGATGGTGAGGTGTACACTCTTTCTAACTGAAGGCCTAGCACGAACTTTTTGAACGGAAGTAACTCGACGAGTCGATTTTACTTAGAATGAGATGTTCGTGCTAGGTCCATAGGAGACCCTTCGCGTCAACGCGGATTGATTAAAGCGTGGCACGAATAAGACTTGCCTCGAGTGGGCCTGGCACGAACATTTTCATTCTAAGTAATGTTCACTCCTCGTATTATTTCGTTTCGAAATGTTCGTGCTAGGCCCACTGGTGTTGCAGACACACATATATTCTAATTATTCACCATGTGTCATTCTTGTTTCAGCTAGCAAACGGTACACACCTTTTGTGAAGTCATGACGGTTACCTCTTTTTGTAATAATTATTTTTAAGAGTAACCACGAGTATTTGCTGGTTCTCCTCGTGGTTGAACTTGTTCGAACCAGTAACAGAGAAATGAAGTATATTTGTAAAAAGCGAAACTGAATTTTGATCTATTGGCCAATCTCAATATATGTTTTCTTTCTTGAAAGTAAAGTCAAATTAAAAGCCCCTCGTTATTTGAACAAATTTCCTATTTAAACAAATTAATTAAGAATATGAGATTCGAGAGATTCCGATTGCAGTTAATCTTTGATCGTCCGTCAAAAGGGATGTCCATGGGCGCCGGTAGGCACTTCGGTGCCTGCTGCCTGCTCGTCTGCCCCCTTGTAACATAAAAAAAAAATTGTAGGCGTCGCTGGACTTCCGAGGATGACGGCAGACGGCAATCGGTCATCTTAACTCGCCAAAGAGTCACATTCACCGCAATATATGTCGTGTCACAACTCTTGATTTTAAAAGCAAAGTTTGATTTCAATCCACTGTAACATAAGTTTTTTCATACTGTAAAAAACATATTCACGCTTGAGAATATTTTATGAATACTAATAGGACATCAAATCTGACTAATAAGGTTAGCGGCGGTGTTATTATTTTAAAGTGTAATTCTCGTTAAATTTTATCTTCAAAAACACCTAAAAGAGAAAATGTCGGTATGCAAAACGAGTTATTAAACGCTTCGTGTATTACTTAAATCTTTAAAGATATTGTAGTATATTTTTATTAGAATAACTTTAATTTTATATAGGTGTCTTGTTTGATACCACAATGTTATTACAACAACCACTGCTAGCTTCTTCAGTTCGAATATCTGACGAAATGAGACTTATAGTGATGTCAGCGCACCCAAATTCATTTATAATGTCAATTTGAAAACTGCACTACTGAAAGCAGCCACACACTCACACACACACACACACGCACACAAAGGCGCGCGCACACGCACGCACGCACGACCGCACACACACACACGCACACAAATGACCTCTTACAAGTGATTGAAAAACGGACACGTGTATTACAAATTAAATTGTAAATACTTATTAATCATTGATGAGTATACATCTCATGTCAAAACTTTTGATTTAGTACGTTGAAGTCATATAGCGTGAAGTTGTAAAAAGATATAGTCTAAGAAATATCGATTTTCCTAGTTCGACTTTATATATGCTTAAATGCAGACATGGCAGACGCCGTCCTGCCTGAACGTTAAGTTAATTACTATTTACTACATTCTATTATCCTATAACATAGTCCCCGATCCCGTTTCCTCTCCCTTTCCCGTTCCATAATAGTTCACAATTTTGGCGTTAATAGCTTAAACATGAAAGATATATGCTGTCGCGGGCATTCTTTTAAAACTATTTAAGATAAACATTTCCTTCATACACTATATACGTGTACCTCTAACGATTTTTGCAACGCAAGCCAGAATAGCTCGCAAATGGCAGAATTTTCTCCTACTTACTTGACATTTATCGTTAAATTTTGGTCAATTATATACATATTATTGTAAAGTTTTAGAATCCATTCAGTAGTTTTTCCGTGAAAGATAAATTAACACAGACATGATTTAACATAAATTAACACACACACGCACACACTCACACATACAAACACACAAACATCTACACATTTAATCAGTAATACAAATTGTAACAGTCTTATTTATATAAGTTAAGTATTTTGTCATAAGTCAAAATAAGGGACGAAATTATTCTTTTACGAAGGAAGGCAATGATAACCGCAACACAATTGATACAGAAATAATTAAATTCCTTTATTTGTACTACCTATGTTGTAACGGCTCTAAAATAGATAAATATAAAACATACATGTTTTGCGTTTATAATATTAGTAGGATTAATAAAGTATATTTGAATTTTTGGAAACAAAATGGATACCTCAGCGACAATAGTGTCAGTAGACGCGTAGAGCCAGTGTTCGCAAGGCAGCAGATCTCCGGAGAAACCGTCAGCTTCGCAAGGAAGCTGTGTGTCGTGAAGTGCTCTTCGTGCGCAGCGGCGATCACGCCCACTCTCAGCCAGGGCACCTTCCAACCACAGCGGGCTATACTCCGTGCTGTTATTAGCTTCACATTCCGGTATAACACATCTGAAAATAGCAAATATATTTATTTGGTTTTCAGGTTTAAAACCTTTTTCTCATAAGAAAGAATTTCAATGCTTAAAATTAAACAACTGATTGAATCAGACGCTACTTTGCGGAAATCCATGACATGCATGAAATACTAAACCGCTTTGCTTAAATCCGCAAATGAATACTAGGGAAAATCGGTGCAATGCTGCAACCAGAACACTACACCACCGAATCCGCCACCAAAGCACAGCACTACACTGACTTTCCGATGTGCCTCAACGCACGTTTCGCTTCGGAGTTTAAAGATATTGCCATCTTCATCCCATTCTTGAGCGCGCAATGTATCGTGAACGTTGGGAAGCAATCGTCAACAAAATGTTGACGCGTAAAATAAGTCAACGAACCGCGCCGCACTACTTTTTTAAATACTTTTAAGTTTTATTTACATTGTGGTTTGATGCAAAAATATTGAAGAAATCATTAATAATGATATTATACAGTAGTCACTTTTATAAAAAAGTAAATTTAATTGTACATTTCAAGAAAAGGCCGACGAAAAATTTCACCACTGGAGTCTAGAATCATGTACTGAACCCATGGGATGCGTATCCGGTGCGATGTCTTTTACACCCTGTGCAGTTATATACTACTATACTGTAGAGAGAAAAGGAAATGAGTTGCTTATTGTATGTTTTGCGAATCATATGCGGATTTTTAAATGTAATTTTTTTTAATGAACTGTATTTATCTTGACTATCTGTATCCCGCGACTTCGTTGGTATAGATTTCTTCTGTTAAAATGTTGTAGTAGTTTTCGCCTGAAACGTCATAACTCTAACTTTTAGCCTTTACTTAAATTAACTATTAGCCACAAGATATTAGACAAAGAGACAACTGATTTTAAATATATTAGGCTTGTGATATTAGACAAATGTGTAGGCCGCTGGCTCCTAAACTATAATGCGACAAAAAATGAGAAATTATTTTTGTTTTAATACCATACACGCTGGGATACAGTTATTAATGTCGGCACGAGGTTTTAGGTCAAGCATGACCGGATTAAAAATGACAGATCTCTACCTACGTATTAATCATTTCTGACGGGTGACCCCGCGTTGCTGGCGCTAGTCGGTTTGATTAATTTGTGACTTCAATCGGATTAAAATCTCTTCATGCATCACAATGGCATTATACACTTAATAGACTTCGTTCATGAATGGTGGTTGGAAAATGGTTTCCTTTTGGACATAACTCATAACCAAAAAAAAAAAATTCAGCTCCACTTCACATGTATGGGAGCCACCGCAAAATATACAATCTTTATTTGAAGATGCTGAAAATAAAATACATACACAACCTATAAGTGTACCAAATTTCACGCATTCGTGTTCATAATTGTAGAAGTTAGTTAGGGCAGACAGACAGACGAACGGACGGATGGAGCTATGTACTACAGAACCCTAAAAAGGTAGACTATAAAGAACAACTAGTAATGCAGACTATTAGGCTCCCTAAAATTAACTGCACATTAAAGTGTAACTTTACAAGTTTCTATAACAAACTCTACTATGACATTCTGGAAATGTCTTAAATAAATTTAAACCTTTTTTTTCATTAGCCTATACTGTTCCACTGCTGGGCAAAGCCTCCCCCTTTTCCAACCACACCTTCCTTTCTTGACCTACTTGAATCCATTTCTTTCCCGCAAAGGCGTCCAAGTTAAACCTTTTATAAAACGTAAACTCATTCGGAAACCCTATTATACTATAAAGAACTATTTGAATGATGATATAGCTTGGGAATAAATTGCTCTAACCGAATGTGAATTATTGTGAAAATGGTGATAGCAAAAAATTACCTGAGTGAGTTTGTTGCGGGCTCCTCTCAATGCAGGGCGCGAGGAACCATTCTAAAGTTAGCTTAAAGTCGTTAATTTTTATCACCAAATTATTAAATATTAATAATATGCATGACGTTCATAAGTGATTACAAAAAAAAATTTTTTTGAATAAACAAAGAAAAACAATCGGATTTAAAAAAAAAAAAACAGATTATATAGCTGACCATAAGATTTGAGGCAAAAAGTGTGGGTTAGTTGTTATGAAATGAGTAGGAGCTATGAATGATAATGTAAGGAAGAATATAGGTAATTCTTAGACGAAATACATAAAAAGAGGATGTAAGGGAAGGCCGGCAACCGATAAAAATGTGGTCCGAAGGTGAACTAACTGTGTATATTGCTAAGAATGTCAAGTATATAAACAGTGTAAAAGACATCGTACCGGATAGGAATTCCATGGGTTCAGTACATGATTTTAGACTCTCCAGTGGTGAAATTTTTCGTCGGTTTTTTCTTGACGTGTACGATTTTTTTAAAACTGAATGATAATATCATTATTACTATAGTTCCCAATGCGATTGCGGTTGGGCCTCAAGAAATCCACAAAAAGTATACGGTAGGGTGGAGGAGGGGGGGGGGGGGGGGGGGGGGGGAAGTATCCATCTAGCCAGCGGACAGATAGACAGACGAACAATGCGAATCTATAAGGGTTCCTGGTACGGAACCTTGCAATTTGTAAGAAACTACTTCCCTCTCCTAATAAGTCTGTGGAAATAATTCTTGGCTTCGATGTTTCTGTACCGATCATAATAGAGAAGTCATGACAAGAACATACGTTTTCAAAAGTTTGTCAACGCATCTGGAAGTCTTCTAGAGGTATAGTTTTACGGTGACGTCTATTCTACTTCTTTTGAAATGTTTCTTCATGACTAAAAGCTGGCTGTCAATCTTGAGAATCGTCGGCATTATGACGCATTTTTGTGGCTTACAATATAATTAAATAGTCGATATTTTCCTAACAAAATATTCTGTTACCGTGTTGTTAGACTCGGAAGAAAAAACATGAAAAATCTGTATTTAAAGCACCTTGCTAATTGACGAGCTTGAACGTGTTAAATGTCAGTTTTTATTTAGATTTATAACTCGGTTTTTATAATGATATAATATAATTAGCAAATGTGCCGTTTTCATATTTAAATAACCATACATAAATTAACGTTAACCATTCCTTAAATACATACAAAGCGCCATCAATTTTGTGCTAGCTGTTATGCTGTATGTCAATTCGTTCGCCTCGTAAATCTTTAAATCTATGTCTATACATATAGATAAAATTGAAGAGTCAGTTTGTGACGTCAAAGTTAAATTCTTTTACTAATTGCATATCACTATATACACGCCTAGTTGTACCCCACGACTTCGTGTGCAGTAAAATAAGATGAAAAAGTTTAGCGTGATGGTATTTCGTCGACGTTCGACGTTAATCCGGCCAGTAGTTCCTGAGATTAGTGCGTTCAAGCAAACAAAGAAACAAACTCTTTAGCCTTATATATTAATATGAATTAATATAAGATATTTATAGTAAAAACACAAGTTAAAACATTTTTGTGTGTCTGTTTGCAACGGCTGGATCAATTTGGACGGGACTTTTACTGGCAGATAGCTGATTTTACAATAAATAACACAGGTTTCTTTGCTTTTAGCTAAATAACAAAGGCTTTGCTCAAAAAAAAACTATGAAAATTAGCGTCGCGTCAATAGAGTCGCGGGTTTCAGCTAGTAAATAAATAAATTATAAGTGTCTTTTCTGAAGTGAAACAATATATAGATGTATATTTATGGTTAAGTCTGGATCGATTTTGACGGGACTTTCGCGGGCAGACAGTTAATGCTTAAAGAAATAACTTAGGCCACATGATTTTTTGAATCAAGTTTATAATGACATGAAAATTATAGGTTTATTTATTTCAAAAAGTTAATCTTAATATATAAACATTCAGTGTCACATACAGACATACTAGCTTCATTTGAATGATCATTCAAATGAAGCTAGTAGGTCTGTAATCATACTAAGTCAAAAATAACAAACTAACTAAGACAAAAATCTACAAACACTTTGAGCTATGTCTGGCTCCGGCATTATGATAAAGTTCATCTCACCAAATACAAGGGCACAAATTTTACAATTTTTTACATACATTGTCATAAAATTAGAGGTAATATTAAGAAGTTTGCAATATTGGCATGTTACCCGAGATTGTGGGTAATATACAAAATCGTAAAACTAATGTATACGCCTAATTTTGCTCGTAAAATTGCGGGTAGTAAATTTTGTAGAGTCGTAACATTCGGAGATTCACTGCAATATGTTTACAAATGAAAATGCACCTTAACTTGACTAGGTAACGTTTCTTTTTGTGTAATAGTTAATTTATATGTTTTACTTAAAACATAAAATAATTTAATATAATGTAATAATGTGGAATGTAAAGTTGGGTTCGCATATAAATTGCGTAGTTTCAAATATTACAACGAAGCGAATGTTCTTTATATGTCATACTATATAACATACACACAAACAAACACACCACATACACAAACGCATATATATATACACACACACGTACCACATACAGTTTATGCATATGGATTTTTTTTTGACATAAAGTCCTCAGTAGACTATCCTCTTTACTCATTTGCATCTGTAAAATTATTATTTCATATGCCAATATATACATTATTTCGTTATCTCCATTCAACATTGAGATATAGCTATTTTTGTCTTTTAATTCGAATAAATTTTTAATTAAAAAGACAAACAAAAAATAAGATATTATAATGCATTTAGTATCGAATTATGAGCAAAATAAAATGAAAATGGTAAAACATTTATTGCGATTTACAAAAATCTGGTTTTTTCAGTTGGGTCACTTTATGGTTAAGCAAGCGTTATATTTTAACGAATTTATAAGGGTTCCGCACAAAATATTAACAATGTAATTTAGTTCCCTAGCTTTACAAGTAACGCCTGATTCAAAATTTATATCGTTGAGAGTGTGAGAGTTCATAGACTTCCTACATCTAGCCCACTCATCCTCGGTTTTCAAGATTTTGCGTTATGTAACCTTTCGCTTTTATATTCGTAGATTTATAATAGGGTGTAGCAATGAGAGATCTGATACAATTCACGACACTGGTCTCGATGATATACGCTGATTGTTCGATGTCGTTTCTCGTACAATCTGAAACGCGATACGCGTTAACGGCGCACGCGCAGCGGTGATTGTTGGTCGAAGTACACTTTATTAGAAAATAAATTATATCTATAAAATGTATTGATTAGTAGCCACCCGACCCGTTTTCGCCAGGATGTGACACAAATATATATATTTACCGAAATAAATAGGATAATATTATCCCTAATTGCTATAGGTGTACCGGAGATGACCCGGAACATATAAAATAAAATAAAAAATTACCTCCTTGTAATATTAATATAGATTTTGCAAATGGCAACAGACAATTGGTTATATGTCATGCAAAATTTGTAGTCACTTTAGCATTGCGGTGATCTATTTGATTACGTATATTAGTTGCTTAAACGATAAAAAGGTTATGCTAAGGTTGGGTGAGTGTTGGTTGGTTGGTTATGCTTTGATCGTGATGTTAATAAAGTCTGGAGCGTACGCTTCAGGCGTGATGGTTTTAGCTATATTTTTTTTTGTAACCCTTAAAGGATTTCTTGAAAAATAAAAAATTTGACAAACGTTCGAAAATTTGACAAGCGACAGGTGTACGTTTTGATTTACAATTTTGTGACTCTCCCATTGTGTTATATCATGCTTAATTCATGAGATTATAAAAATGTTAACATATCTTGATGTAATTAAATTATTTTATCCTAGTCTGACGCGCTCGAGTTTTTCTAAGGGTCCTATGAGTGCCATAAGCAACTCCTCTATATTAAAAGTACATATTTGGTGGTGTACATTACAGGCTACAAGGATTCTCCGTATACATATTATCTGACGCGCTCGAGTATTGCGCAGAATCCCTTTTGGAGCTTCCGTACTATAATGAAATTGTTATATTTAATACTGCAACTACATATGCGACATTCGTTAAAAACTGTAGAAAATAATGCATATAAAATTCTTGGTTTTCTCAAATACTTTTAAGCAATTGTGGACAGAATTTCGCCCACTAGACACATACTCGTTAATTTTACACTACGTAATGACATGTTTACATTTAACGACACCGTAACGAGACGAAGACGTGACGATTTAAAGCTGTTTCGATATCTTTTGTGAGCGGACAGTCGCAAAGCGAAGCCATTCATTACAATTATCTAAACTATCTCGCAACACTATCACGATATTAAGTAAACTAAATTGCCTAATCAAAATTAAAGAATGACAAATGATCAACGACAGGCGTGAGACGTGATAAAGTATTGAATTGCCAGCTTGTTACAAGACTTAAATGTGCTCTTAACCTGTTTAGTCTTTCATTGATATTAGATTACAGTCTATTTATATATTAATACGTAAAGCGAAAACTTTCGGTACAATTTTAGGATAATTGCGCTGACGGTTGAGTATGAAATTTGGTACAATTGTAGTTAAATAGATATATAGAGGAAGGTGTGCGAATGCTAATATTTTTTTTATAACATGCAATATTGATATATATTTTTTTAATATAACAAGGGGCAAACAAGCAGGCGGTACTCTTGAGTGACTACCGGCGCCCATGGACAACTGCAACACCAGGGGGATCGCAGATGCGTTGCCGGCCTTTGAGAAATGAGTATGCTCTTTTCTTTTGCAGCTACGTTCCATTCTATGCAAATGTTGTCTCTCGTGTCCCTAACACTTTGATAATTCTTATTGATTGGGATTTTTTCTTGTTATTTATAATTTTTTAAGAATACTGTAATTCCCCCTATAACACGAAGCTCTTATAACGCTTTAATTTTATTCTTTGCGCACTAATTATGCGCATTGGGGCCGTACACGGGCGTGATACAAGAGTAATCCTACAACGCTTTTTCCTATAATGTGGAATAAAACTACCGTGTTATAGAGGGTGATACAGTACTTATTAAGAGTTCTTTTTAGTTAGGTATGTTAAAGATTTCCGTTTTCCCCTTCTACTAAGCTTAAATTAAAAGTTTGTGTTTGGAGTGGGCGCGACAATAGCCTAGCGGCTTTGAGCCGGATACCTTTCAGATTTTAGTCTATCCTTTCTACCGTTGAACTATTGAGGCTCTATATGACAATATCTCTAGTTAGAATATATAAATATTATAACCCCTAACACGAGCCCTAAAAAAAGCTAAACTGGAATAGTAACGAGACTAATAGGCACATTTCTAATATTTAAAAAAAAGTTCTTATAATATACATATTTTATAACTGAGCTGTTGAGAGTACGGCTGTTCCAATTTTGGTGCCATTTTGTATAAAAATATTGCCATTTTATATTATAAATCATTTCCATATATAAATATATAATTGTTAAGTCTGTATTATCTATATCCTTTATCCATGTATATATGTAACTAGTTGTTACCCCCGACTTCGCCCGCGTAAAATTAGGTGAAAAATTTTAGCGTGATTATATATAGCATATAGCCTTCCTCGTTAAATGGACTCTCTAAAACTGATATATTTTTTCAAATCTGACCAGTAGTTCCTGAGATTAACGCGTTCAAGCAAACAAACAAACAAACAAACGCTTCAGCTTTATATATTGGTATAAATAATTGTTAAGTCTACTATCGATGTATATGTGTAATTATTATTAATAAAATACACAAGTAAAGCCGATTAGAGAGGTCTATGCGTTCTCGCAATTTTATACGGACAAAGTCGCAGGAAACAACTAATATTTAAACGAAAGACAATGTTGTTTTTTTTTTTTTATAAACGTATAATATTACAGACATACATACAAGTTAATTCTGAACATGGGTTTATTCAATCCCAAGTTATATTTGTGTACCCTGTCGAACGTGCGGATGGCAGTTTTCGTCAGGGAGCGAGGGTACGCTGTTCTGTGTCAGGTGGGCGGATGTCTGCGGAGATAATAAAAACATAAGATAACATTAAAATATGTGACTGATAAAAACAAATTTAGTAGCCAAACAAATTTGAAAAACGATTTACTCACATACCTACTTAAGATGTGCAAATGCTTAAAATTTACGTATTAATACGTGAAACGAAAACTGTACAGTTATGTCATAGCTTCAGATAAGCATGTAATATTTTTTGATTTTCTCTATGCTTGCAATGATAAAAACATTGACCCTCGGGACCCCCTTTTCATTAACAGAATCATTCAATTACAATAAATAGCTTCATCAATCACATAACATACATAATCAACCAACTGGACTACTTCTTTGGCACATGACTGCATAATAAACTTGTACATGTTGGTGGCTATTTTTGTACATAGTTATAAATAATTATATTCCATATTATTGTTATACTTCCTAATTATATTGTTACACACTCATATACTAAATAATCCATAATTATTTTAAGATAGTAGAAGGCAAGGCGTATACCGCTAGCGCCGCGCCTTCTATAGTACATTACAATTTGACTTAAAAAAAAAAGAAAAAAAAGCATATAATACGCAAATGTAATGATTTGTGTGCGAATTTTGACCGCCCGGAGATCTCTAGTTTCTATTAAAAGTCAACTATACGTATTATTTCAAATACTTCCCGGATAAAATAAAAAAAGAATTAGATTTACAGGTGACACAAAGCTGAGTTGTTTTATCGTGCCCTGCCTGCCCTAACACCTGAATGCAAGAGGACTTAACGGCTGCCTCTGATAGTATACATCAGAGGTCAGCAACGCGCGTGGCCCACGGCTGTTTTGTAAATAGGAATGTAATATATAATTATTGTATTAATTTACTAATTAACTGCTTTGTGTCTTGATATATTAGCTTTGTCACGTGTGATAGACAGTTCCAGTAAAAAAGGGCTGCGACGGAAATCGTACTTAGGTTGACAAAGTTTAAATTGAGTCTTGTTCCACCAAATATAACTAGTATAACAAGGGTATTGTCATAAATAAAAGAGTTCAAATTTCAAGGCACTCTTTAATCAGTTACGAAAAATAATATCTGTTTGAGATTGCTAATAGCAATAAGACCGCCTTTGCACCACAATGGTTTTGTTTTTTTTCTTTATTTTTTTAAAGAAATGTACTTCTTATAATTTTTGTCTTTTGTGTGCAATAAAGTATTTATTTATCTATCTATCTATCTATAATACACACAAAGGAGCGCAGGGGTCGCGTGCGAACACCCGGGGCGAACTGAGGGAGAAGCGGAGTGTCGCCAGCAAGGTATATCGGCGAGTAAGGGCGTCTTATACTAGTTTTTAACTGCATATGTAATAAAAAATTTTGATACAAAAGGCTGTATTACAAATTAAATACATACCAACGAACAGAGATGACACCAAAACTGCTTGCCACAACATGTCTGTTTCTATTAAGTACTTAATGACTACTAATTAATAGGTCAGTTTTATTCTATCGTTTAAGTCAGATGAGAAGCATTCGTGCGCAAGAACAAAGTCACCAAGTGCGACGTCATTAGATATAAACTTGTTTTGACCAGGACAGGAAAATAGCGCATTCCAAAATTACTATGCTGTAACTTTATTGTATAATATACTAGCGGCTAGCTGCGATTTCGTCTGCCTGGGCTACCTGTTACCCGTATTGAAGGTTTCCCAATTTTTATAATGATTTCAAAAAAAAAAGTTTCATCTGTGATATTTATTTTCCAGTGTTCCCAGGAAGTGTTCAGACTAATACCAGCAGCTGTATTCCACCACTGGACATCTTTCCAGAACTTAAAATTCTACCTCACCACCATGATGTCCTAAAATCCACAACCGTGCGATTCTCAAGAAACTTTTTGCCTCGAATAATTCCTCTGTGGAATCAATTACCAGCTTCGGTTTTTCCGGACCGATGCGACTTACGGACCTTCAAGAAAAGAGTACACTCATTCCACAAAGGCTGTCAAAGGCGATGTATATATATACATCGCAACTACAACAAACACGCAATGGGAATAGGAAGGGAATCTCCATTTCAACATCCGTTCGTGCCTCACCATATGAGGCACTTCCGTAACACTCTCGGCTTGCATTCGCCAGCTTACACCCCATATCGCATCCCCCAAGTGTGAGTAAAGAAGTTTTACTTCAAAAACTCTACTGACAGGAGTCACGATTATAATTATATATTAGATTATACGAGTCATAAAAATGAAAAGAAACAGAATTCGTTTCAGACAGAAAATTAATCAATGCCTTATCTCGAAGTTTTTGGACTTTCCTCTGATATCCAAAGTTGAACAATTTTTCTTCATTTACCTTTCTAATATTTTTTCTGAAGCTCAAAGTTCGCGCCCCACTCATTGAAAATTAATGAGAGCGAATTGATATAACATCACCTGACGTGCTTCTCCAATTAGGTGCAAGTTTGAAAAATGGACGCCGGCTTTAATATACGACAACAATCAGTTCACTTTGATAAATTACATCGAAAGTGGCCCTCAAACTGTTCGGTTCCTACGACTGCGGATTGGTGGAATTAGGGAATGGCGGAATGGGGGAATGTGCGATTGGCGGATAGGGGATACAGATTATATTTCGATTTACATTCCTAGTTGAAGAAAAAGAGGAACTTCGTTCCTGATGGGGGTTCCCCGACTGCACAATTTTTTTTATTGTATTAAAATAAACATGTAATAAAATTGAAGTGTCGTAATCTCCAAATGTTTTTTTTTTTTACTTATACTATAACAGAAACGCAAGTAAAAACATTTTTGTCTGTCTGCCTGTTTCTTCCCGATAATCACGGAAGGAATAGCTGATGTTAGAAGGCATAACGTAGACTATTTTATATTTATAAAAATAATAAAATTTAACAAAATCCCTGAATCTACGCGAACAAAGTTGCGGGATGCTGCTAGCAGCGCACCGCAGGGTGCAAGTTAAACAGGTATATTATTTGACTGGCCCGTTGGAAAAAAGATTTAAAAAAGGAACGTAGGCAAAATTTGATTTGGCATATGTATTTATATTGCATGAATATTAAAGGAGTCATTGCGAGCCAAACCTGTGGCTGTCCAGGTATGTATATAAATCAAAGGTGTTCGTTAGTCTCACTGAAACTCGAAAACAGGTAAACAATTTTAAATTCTATTTAATTTGGTTTATTCCCCTTATTTCAGGGAAGGTTTAAAAAGAAAGAAAGGAAAAATCTTATTAAAATATTATACAAGATTATACTATTTCCTGAGAAAGATTATTTAAAAATACTTAGAAATGTACTTCAAATAAACTTTTGACTGATGCGTAAAATTATTATTTCATAAAACATTTGGGCAGTGTCACGTTTTATAGAAAATACATAAAGGAGATTAATTGCTCATATAGCAGATTAGTCAAAATTCGGGCAAGACAATGTCCTCCGGGTCCGCTAGTTACATATTAAAAGTATTCTCTTCCATTGACATCCTTCTTTCCTCAGCACGATGGAGTCTGGACATATATCTTCTCCGTAGACTTTCCACAGAGATCGATTCGACGAATCTGACATCCAGCGGTCCCACGAAACTATATCGTCAGTCCAGCATGTATGAGGCCTTCCAGCTCTTCATACACTAGCACAAGGACGCCAATCCTGAACTTTCACTTAACATCTGTGACCAAGGTAATATAAGACCTGTCCATTGCGACTTTAACTTGCTAATTTAAGGAACAATATATGTTGGTAACTCTAACTCGTCTGTGAATCTCCTCATTCCCGGTTTTTCTTGCAGCGAGCAAACATACAACAACATACGTATAATATAATCACAAATCCACCATTGCGTATGTCAAGTAACAATTGGGTAGATTTATCAGAGGCGGTATTAGCAGCTCGGTGCAGATCTCGAGGTTTAAAATATGATAGTTAATTTAGTGGGCCCGCGTACGACGGTGTTCTGACCCCGATTTCACGCGGTTGAAGGACCTTAAGTATAAAAATGTCCCTCATTATTCAGAGTTATGGGATAATTTTATACACGATTTGACTCTTCTTTTTTTTCTTGAGAGCTTGACTTCTTTTTTTATAGTGCACTAGCCGTTACCAGTGGCGTGTCTAGGGTTAGAATAAGGTTAGCCGAGTAGTCTGTATAGAGTTTTTTGTGCGGAACCCTAATTCTTTTGCGAAAATTAAATTATCTCTTAACATGAGCTAAATTTCCTATCATGGGAATATATATTTATGTATATATTTTCTTTTTTTATAAGTTTCTTTTTAATTTGAGTAGTTAATGTTACCAGTGGCGTGTCTAGTATAAGAATAAGGTAGGCCGAGCTATCTGCGGAACTTTTGTCTTCACACGTAAATTCCATCTGCATACAAGCGACAATCTTTTGCTAAGCGCAGTTGCCGCAGACGGCTCGAACTAAGTAACTTTCAAACCTTGTAACCATTGGGCTATCGCGGTTTTGGCTATTGATTGAAGCCTCTCAACCGCGTGCGGTCAACGTGTCAACCGTTGATGGAACACCACTCTCCGGCCACGTGACAAGCGACCGCTATTAAGAAAATGTGTCTTTGATCCACCGAACGGAGACAAAAGGTTATTTTAATTTGAATGTACAAGATTAAATTAACTACCGGTACTTCTTTATAAGTCAGTCTGACTTTTTGCTTAACCGATTTCGATAAGATTGAGTTCACAGATAGATTGAGGATGAACGCTTTTTTGGAACCAAGATCTTTATGGTATGATAGACGGATGCATATGTTATTTATTTTTTATTGCATACTAGCGGACCCGGCAGACATTGTCCTATCCGAATATAAGGTTACTTACTATTTACTACATTCTAGTATCCTATAATGTTATTCCCAATATTTTCGAACATTTGCCGTAACAGACAGACAGACAGACATTCATAATTTTTTGTTTTTTTAAGAATATTAGGAATACTTCTTAGGTATGTCGAATATTCCCTTTTCCCCTCCTACGAAGCTAAATAAAAAGCTTGTATTAGGAGTGGGTGCGACAATACCCCACGGCGGTGGGGTTTGAACCGGGTACCTTGCGGATTTCAGTCCATACCTTACCGTTGTGCTATTGAGGCTCTAAAGTTAAGTTAAACTTGAGCTATGGGACTTACTTGGACTTGTACGCGAGCTGCTTATGATTTTAAAGGTAGAGACTGGACATGGGAGACTGAACTTTGATACACCTGGCTTAACAAATGCGCTCTGATCACTCGATAAACATCCCTAAAGTAATATACTATATATAACTATAAGTATTTATTTGTTACATTGGTGTTTATGCAGTTTAATATAAGGTTTCGTTTGATATTTTTTGTGTTTTATTCGACTCCTTTTTTGTTTTGATTTGATGTCTTTGTTTTGTTTTATTGTATTATACATGTGTGATAAGCCATTGGATATTAATTAAATGAAATGGTAATCATGAAGTTTGGTTATTTTTTTCTAGATGTCATTGTTTGCATTCTAATAAGAGGTATTTCGCCGGGGGAGGGCTGACATTTTTTTTTTCTTGTAAAGACTTCGAGTTATGAATTTCTTCGCAGAATGTCAGCCTCACAACAGCATTTTTGGGCAAAGTAACCAAACTGCATTACCATTTAATTTAATTTATATCTAATACCATATCGCTTATATATGTATAATACAATAAAACAAAAAAAATATCATCAAATCAAAACACAAAAGGAGTCGAATAAAACACAAAAATGTCGAATGAAACCGTTTATTTTTAAAGGTCTTTGAATATGTCCGCAAAAGCTTAAATAAAGTGATAGCAAACAATATGAAAATACTTTGTTAATCGAAAAATAAGAGCGTATTTCTACCTTTGTTATGTCACGGCCCACTGACCCCGGCGGACTTCAAACGTTAATAATTTAACAGGCGTCATATTTCTGCATCAATTAACGTATATATACACGATAATTGTACCAATTTAACTGTCTGGATAATACCGCATTGTAAAGTAGATAGCTTTCTATATAAAAGACTAAAATAGACTCAATTTATCAATACTTCTAATGTTACAGTTCTGCCCTAGGATTAATTTTTGGCGTTTGTCCCCTTAAGGATTCTATAGAGAGCAATGAAAGACAAGAAATAAAAATGCAGTGACAAAACAATATTGGTTTATGTAGAATATTAAAAACCTATCAAATAGTATCTTCGATTTTTCAAAAAGTGCTCGACCGATTTGGATAAAATTTTTATTGTACCACCTGGGTAGAATAATGCGATCCCTGTAAAACAAGAGACAGTTTTGCAATTCGGTACAGGCATTCTCGAATAGTAGGAACATACACAAAAAAGCTTCCCACTTTTTGAAAATGACCTCCTCATTTTTGGAGTTAGTTAAAAATTACCAAAACTTATTAGTTGAACGCACGCCCTAGTAACCACTTAAAATTAGATGAAACCCTCGTTTATTTGTTTGTTTGTCTGTAATGTATATACCTATAAACATATTTATAGGTATATACATTATCCTAACATCCTATAACTAAATATCACTAAATAACGTTACTTACTTACTTACTGGAGCGGCTCAGAAACCGTATATCTATATGTAGATAACTTTATATATAGATAATATAACATAATATAAGATGATTTTCATATCTGAAAAATTACACGTACATGACTGAGGCATTACATTGCATTTATTATATCTAAGTTATGTCGCAGATACTTAAAATAGGCAAAAACTATGCTATAAGTATCAGCAGCCTTCCCTTTTGTCTACATATACATTTAATACGTAAATTAAAGTACGTACGTTTAGGTAATAGAGTGTTACTTTAAATGCTATGAATAATGTATACAATTACAACAATAGGAGCAATAATCAACACAAGGAAAGAGTCACTAGACTCAATGAGTGTGAAATAACTGATAGAATCAGGCGTTACTTTGCGGAAATCCATGACATGCTTAAAAAACTAAACTGCTTTGCTTTAATCCACGAATGAATACGAGGGACAATCGGTGTAATGCTGCAACCCGAAAGCCACACCATCGACTTCGCCACCAAAGCACAGCACTACAATGCCTTTCCGATTCGCCTCAACCAAAGCATCATCAGGAGATAGACTCTACAAAGGTTATTCGTAAAGTATAACCTCTCGTAAAATTTCCCCTCCGATTTTCACCGATTTTCCCCCTTATTCATTGGCGGATTAAAGCAAAGTAGTTTAGTTTTTTATGCATAACACCACAGACATTACATACCACATACATTAAGTTGTCTACCTTAGGAACAGACGACCGTGTGTCATATAGTCCTATGTATTTATTTACTGAGATCTATTAAGTAAACTGTCGCTATTTGATGCTGGCGTGGTTTTTACTGAAGAGCGCAATATTCTAAATTGCATCAGATAAGGTGGTCCTAGCCTCCGGGATTTGGTCCCCCTGCCACATACCCGGCCCGCCTCTTACGTGTCGGCTCGGTAAAGCTTTTAACGTTCCAAAAAGGTCATCTGTGTCAAATACACAAGATAAAACTTTAGACTCCGTAACGAAATGTGGATTCGACTAAATTATCTCAAATGAACGAGCTAAAACGTGCAACTACGTCCACGTCGAATTGAATGGTTTTGTAAAATTTTGTCAAATGGTTTTTATTATTAGGGAAGAACCCTCTTTTTCTCTTCGTAGGAAATTTCCTCAGATTTCAAGAAATATTTTAAACTATTACTTTTAGTCGTTATAAAGTTACATAAACAGATGTAATTTAAAATAAAATGGGCAAGTGCCAGTCAGACTCGCGCACTGAGGGTTCATCGAGTAATAATTTATCAGATTATTTTAAAATTTATACTTTTCATAAGATTTCTTTTAATTTCACATTTACTGAAAATTATATTTCACTGGTAATTTTTACTATACTTGTAACGAATTTCACATGCCTAAGGCAACAGGATGGGAGGAGGAGGATTCTTTCTCTAATACGACATAAATGTCTACGTTTTTGAATAAGAGGGTTGTTTTTTTGCAGTTTTAACGGATCATAGAACACAGTATTTGGTATTAATTTTAACATTATACTACGAATTTCTAAGATAGAGGGTCTTGACGGACAGATATATAGATAGACAAAGTACTTGCTACAAGATACGATTCTTGCTAAATTTCATGATTCCAGATCAATGGGAAACATCCTATAGGTTTTCATTTCCTTTGCAAATGTATGGGAATGTGACATAAACTGCCATATCGTTTGATTGCATACACTCAGATTTTCACAGCTTTGAGGAACAACAGACCTTAGTATTTCCTAGTATTTTAAGCTTTATTATAGGTCTACACGTTCCTGAGAAAAAAGATCTTGACAGACAGAAAGTCAGACAGACGTACAACGAAGTACTTGAAGATTTCTTTTCTTTCTTTTAGCGTTATGGAATCCTAAAATATTTTTTTTTTCACTTTTCTTATGGCGAGAAACATCTTTATACAAATATAATGTTCTAGTTAACTAAAACATTATTTTAACAGCCAATTAACTTTGGCTATGGATAATCTTATTTACTTATAAAATGAAAAGAAACCGGTTTGATATTTGAGATAGTTTTACATGTGACAAGCGACAAGTTTTAAACAAGACGTCCTCTGAGATAAAATGCAAATGTGTTTATATTTATCGCTATTATGTCACCCGTATATCAAACCCGGCAATTTATCTCTTTTAATTGTGAGTAGATGTAGTGTACAATGTAGATGCATGTCATAATTCTGCAGCAAAATAAGAAATATTGAAGGATAATTTTAATTACCAAATAATACTAGGAAAAAGCTGAGCTTTGTGAGGGCTCGGTAGGTTTTAATATATGTATTAATGTTTTTATTATATTATTTTTTTGAGAGATAAAACATCTAGATATGAAGTTAAATTACTGCTCAGGTTATCGAATAACGTTAGAGATAGTACGAACGTGAGATTATTTCGGTTTTACGATTGATTATTAAACGGTTCCAAAACCAGCTTATACGCGGTCGAGGTAGAAGCAAGGGGTATACCAGCAAAATCACTATACAACCTACTAAAAGGTCTTGCCTTGTTAAGAACTATCTTAAGTTCATTATTAGAAAGGACATCAAAAACCGCACAAGTAGGATCATACCAGACTTAGCTAGGCAGAGGAGGGAACACTGGCAGTGAAGGTGAGTGTTAGTAAACACTATTAAGAGCGCGCTCTTAAACCTATACCTGGGTCACTAGTCCCGGACACGGCTATGGTTCCTTCCGCTGCAACGCAATGGACCCAACACCTGCACGGTGAATCCATGGAAAGCTAAGAATTTTTTCTCAAATTGTGCATTGATCCGTTGTAAATGGTACAGAAACAAATTTGAACACACACTTTGCTTTGATTTAATTTATTGACTTTTAGAAAATCAAACGCGAGTTAAGCTGAAGAATAAAAATAAAAAATATTATATTCTACGATTAACGTAAGATGTGGCCGAAAGTCCTGTTTTAAGCCAGTTTTATTTCAAAACAAAGAATTAGAAAACCTCATAAAAATTTAAAACTCTTTAAAAACTAAACCGTTAAATCGAACTCAAGCAAGATTGCGGTACACAGCTAGAGTGTCATATATCAGGAGCATTTCCACATCCACGAGTCAATAAGAAGATCGATGTGACGTTGCCATGGCGACGGAGATGAGCTCTGCATGACAAACAACGCAGGACACCCGCCACTTCACAGCATCCATCACTCGTTCTCTTATGTCACGTTATTTGTGAATTCCTGTTTTTGGTCACATTTGAAGGTTTCCTTATGTTTAGGCACCTTCACCTAATTTTGAGCCTACAACAATGGAAAGGTGTTGGGAACCGGTTTAAACCCAAATCAGATTAAAGTGTTTTAAGGCAAGATATACGATTATCATACCACTATACTAAAAGGTTCAGTACATGCTTCCAGACTCGCCAGTGGTGGAAGTTTTCGACGGCTTTTTCTTGATATATACAGTTTTTTAGCAGAATACTGTATAATATCATTATTACTGTCTGTCACAATGCAATTTTAAATCAGAAAAAGATTTCTTCAATATTTTTACATCAAACCGCAATGTAAATAAATCTTAAAAGTACATAACAGTGGTAGCGCGGCGCGGGTCGTTGACTTGTTTTGCGCGTCAACATTTTGTTGACGATTGCTCCCCAATGTTCAAAATACGTTACGCGCTCAAGAATGGAATGAGGGTGGCAATTTCTATAACCTCTCATTTCTGAGATTTTGGTGATTTTATTTAGGACATTAATTGTAGCCTTAACACAAAGTTACAATGTTTTTTTACACCCTGTACAGTCAATTTTGTATAATTGTATAATTAGTTTCATTCGTAAATTTTCAATGTTTACATACAGTTAAAACTGGAAATACATAAACTATGGCTAAATGTAGATGGGTACAAACCTTCCAGGCATATTACGCAGTTTTTTATCCCGTTGGCCGACATTCCAGGAATGCTCCCGTCCACTTGCTATGCGCATCCTGAATGGGTGCAGCTATTAGGACAGAGACGGATGGTCGCACGCGATGGCACGCCGGCGTCGAGACGCCTGGTGACGCCGTCACTTATGAAACCTGGTTATATTAATTTCCTTCATACCGTTACTCACTGTGATTTAATAGCATAAATGTACAGATAATCTCGGAGAGTTATGAACTCTCTGATAAATAAAAGTCGCAATCTTACAAAAATATTCTATCTTCTTTGTCGCGAAAACATATTCCTTAGGGAAAGGATGTGACATCTCACCCTTATTATAATCTCGGAAATATCGTCATATTCTTGGTTCATTGTTATACAAGATTGACGCTAATCGGGAGTGGAAATGAGAATTAAGATATATCTGAAAAACTTCTAACTGAACTCCTAATTTCAGAATTATAGAAGTTAGTTAGGGCAGACAGACGGACGAACGAACTTAGCGAATCTATAAAGGTTGTAGTACTACGGAACCCTAAATAAGTTATCTTCCCATTTAGTTGCACTTTGAAACAATAAAAAAGTCTTTAATCATTTTAAATACTTTGTGATAAAAATGTCTTAAAGTAGCATTTCATTAGTATTAAATATAATCGTATAAATTAATCATAAATATAATCAGAAAACGGTATACCGCCATAACGGAAACCAATTGATTCCCACGCATTAATATGGCGCCAAAAGATGTTCTACAGCAAATTACAGAGCTTCCATGTTTAATTATAACTACCAACTTTGATGACCTCGATGCCGTAATGAAGAAATTTTGACTTTTAACCTCGAAAATAAAGACCTCGATAGTTCAACCGTATAAAGACGGACTGAAATCCTTTAAAACCAAAATCCAGCTGCGCTTAGCACTAGCTTTAAAAATAACTGAAGAGGTAACAAAAATAAAACAAATCTGGCTCAATGCAACTTAGACTTGGACAATAGGGGTTCCGTACTATCACGTTACCAGGTTATTTTGAGGTTTATGCTTTTCAGATTTCTTATAATTTGACAAAGTCACTGCTATTTTTTTGTTATGAACTACAAATTTACGGTTTTCGGATTTTTTCCTATACTTAAGGTAACAGCTTCTTACCAAATTTTATAATTCTGGGGCAACCGAAAGTAGTCGAACCCTATATATAGGTTTCGGTTCCCTTTGTAAATGTATGGGAAATGTGACATAAGCGGCCATATCTTTTGATTGCGTATACTTAGAGAGTTGATTTTTTTATAGCTTTAAGGACCGCTGACCTCAGGTTCTGGTATTAATTTTAACTTTCTACCTCTGCAAGTTCCTGAGAAAAAGGGTGTTGAAAGACAGACGGCTGGACAACGAAATGAGCCCTTTAGTAAACAAAAGACAATTGGTTACATTAGATAATAAGACAGAAAGGATCAGAGATTAGACTAACCACAGACGCGAATAAAAAAAGAGCCTGTTCGTAAGCCCAGCATACGTGACGCCTGAAGCGTGACAGATCTGATTACCATCTCTACATTCCTGGACCGGGCAGGCTGCACCGACAGACCCTGGCCGGTGCGTTGACGGTAATTAGTGTTAATCAGTTCGCTGTGCTAGGAATCTCCTAAATACGAAATGGGTTGAAAGCTATACAAAAATAAATCCATATTATCCTCAGTCACGCCATGACTTAAGACCGGCCGGACGTTTTTAAGTAATTTTCTTTAATATTCCCTGAAGTCTTATATAACATTTTAAGAAAAAAAGGGCATACTAATCAAGATATTTCACCCTGAATTCCAGATTTTAATAACCAAATATTTAATATTTATCTATCTAAATTCCAAATGCATGTAAAAGTGGCATGCATAACGCATACTGTATTAGTCAAAGTTTAGGCTTCTAAGGTCATAAGTAATAACTATTCATTGTAAAATATATACTTATTACTTATTACATATACACTTAATACATTTATGTACGAGTATAAATAGGCATAAGTATAGTCTTGCGCAGATATATAGGTAAATAATTAGAAGTAATTGCATATTTTTGATAAAACTATGAATCAAGCTAAGCGATGTGAACTATTTTAAACACTCGGGGAATTGAACCCGTGAATTTTAGATAAATAACAACGCGATCTATTAACTCCAAGTCGCATCGGAAATGAAACTGGTATGGAAAGGTTTTAAAGCTTATATAAATATGTATACGACCTGAATGTTTGTGTTTAAGTGCTGCACCGAATTAACGGGCATTAGCTTATGTAAATGATGGAAGATGTGGCTGAGATGGGAGGAAGAGTCTGGGTGTTCCGATAACAGCTTGTTTAGATAAATGCTGTTATCTTGAACTGATAAGGTTCAGTGTGAATGGATGGCGTTAAGCAATAATGTATCAACCAATAAAAATTCAAATTGAAATAATGTCTCCCACATTGATGGATTGAAATAAAAAATTAATTATGTTGAAAGTACGAGGAGCAGGACTTCGCGTGAATCCGCTAATAAGAATCGCATGCTTTTATTGTACCCGTGTAGCATTTCAAATAAATGGTCACCCTGATTCTTTAAATTATATTTAAAGAAGACATTTTATATGAAACCGGGCAATTAATCAATGAATGATCAGTCCTGTTTGTCTTCATAATATTAATACTAATTAATATTTTAATGATAACGAAGTCTATGGATGCGCGATATTAATTTAATGAGTGAGCTTGTATTCAATTTGTGAGGTCCGACCGACCGCCATTTGCCGACATGTTTATTGGTGTTGGTTTGGTTTTATGGCGCGGGAATATGCGAGTAAACAGCCATCGTACGCGTGCTTTTTATTTACGACTAGCTGTGACCCGCGACATCGACTAAGTAGATTTCAATGATTTCATTAAAGTTTAAAGTTTTCTTTATATGATTTTGAAATTTAGGCTATACTGTTTCTTGTAACATCAATTAACTGCCAGTGAAAGCACCTATCGTTGAAATCGGCCGAGCCGTTTCGGAGATTTCTCATAAGAAACAGAAAGATAGGCTATAATGTTTTAATATGTAGTTTTCTTATTGGTATTGTATATATAATCATGTGTATCCAGTAATAGTACAATGTTGCCGAGGTCCAGAAAACGACTAATTGCCTGAGAAGTAGAGTTTGAAGTCCTACTAGCCGTAGTAGGCGAGAACTAGAAAAATACGAGTTAATTGTTGTTTCTGACGAGGCTTACATAGTGCTTTTCTCAAAAAAATGCAAGGATCAAAATTTTACAGGAAAGTTATTTATTACTTAATTAATATTAAAAGTTATATTATGTTGGTACGGTTTTCGTAAGCCAAATTTAACACAGCCATACACCGAAATAGTAAAATAAAAAATAATAGTAAAACGAACGAGCTCATTTTTACTCTTATTTTTTATTTTACATCTAGGCTATAAATATAGTAAAATAGTGTCGCCATTTTCTGAATCAATGTTTTTGTAAGTAAGTTGTGTCTCCTGTTCGAATTTTAAAAACACGACAATAATAACATTTCATACAACATTGCAGGCGCGTTTTAAGTTCGAAATTTGAAAAAGGCGATAATGAAATTTCATATAACATTGAAGGGGGTTTTTTTTTCTTAAATTTAAGTATCCGTAAATGGCTGTCCTGTAGGAGAAAAGTAATTTAATTCTGATGCTACAAACAGACACTATAAATTATAATTTTATTTATGTTTATATATTTAGCTTAACATAACTAAGAGCGCCTCAATGGATTACCTTATAAATTAATTTCAAAGTCAAATCGCTCGAGAGCCACTCACAAAGTTCATATTTAACTTAACGACCTCTGAACGTAAGATGTAGACAGTTAAATCTTTAGTTTTACGACTGGTTTTTTAATGTTAATGTAACCAAATCTGAATTTCAATTCACTCTATACTACTATTATTTATTCAAATTTAATCGCCATAAGCCATATTTTAATCGACATAAGCGAGTTATTAAAAAAAAAGGAATAGAGATGCACTGTTGTTTTGGAAATGCCAATTAAAATAATTGGCGCAAAGACCCAAAAGTTTCAGATCGGAAAGATACCCTGATAGTAAGACTGAAGCTATAGGTTTAGTGGTTTTTGATGAGGTCATTAGTATTTCAAAGGGTAAAGTATTTCAAATCATTAGTATTTCTATTTATCTCGTCTGTAAAGTTTTCTTCGTAATTTATTTGAATATAGAAGATATGGCTAATGCAGCCTAAAGGCAACCCATAACTGACTGCAGACCTCCCACATAAGCAGTTTTGTCATAATCATCGTGTTTAATGGTGGTTTCTCGTTTACAATTAATTTTATTTTCGCATAAATTACTGCACAATGTATTTCCTTGGGACATGTTTTTACGACTTTGAAAAACAGCGTCAGTTATTGTGCATTCTCCGACAATTTAATACCTATAAGCCAAGCCAAACATATTATAATTTTTGTATATTTAATGATCATCTCTACAAGATCTTCTCTTCATATATTATTCCTGCGAAATTAAATTATTTTTCTTTTTTATAACGTGAAGCTATTTTCTAAGACTTGAGGTACAGACTCTTCACTGAATGTCATATATCAGTATATCTAAAACTAATACCTTAGTGATTAGCTTAAGCACGCTGTCCTTTCCATCGAAAGGTTTCATCTGTCCAATTAGGGCAAAGCCTTTGTATAATTATGGCATAATAGCGTAATACAGAAACTCATTTACGCCTTTAAAATATTAGTAAGAATTAGCAGTATAAATCTATTGTGGGGCTATCTAAATAATCATATCATATAGCATTGTCCCGAGTACGAGTTTATACATATTGTAATGATATCACACATGAGTCAGATGATACCATTCACAATTGTGCGTCTGACAGAGATGGCATCATTTCATGTGTCATCCGCCATCAGATATGTGAATTAACTGATAATATAATCGAAACTTCATGTCTAAAAAATTTTAACCATCTTTTATAAGCTACCTTGGAAATACGCAATGATTTCAGTCTCTGCCTGCGAATTCCACCTTTCTTGATCACATTTCGCTCCAATCACAGTGCATTTTCCAGCGTATTGCGAAACATATACTATGGTAATATTAGACCACAAAATTGTATGTCGTGAGTGTCGAGTGTTGGTCATATAAAGGTTGCTGCGTGGACTCTTCATAAAGCGCAATTCCTAAGCGCGAGCACGAGTTCCCCCGATCCTATCTCGTCTGCGTGTCATAACAATTACCCGCACCGGTACGTCCTGGCCTTAGGGCACGCACTTACCATGCCGTTCCTAACTATAAATAATATTATATTTAAATAGAAAATCATTTAATAAAAGAAAAGCATTTTATCGCATTCACAGACAGCGAAAATGTCGCATAATTTCTATAGATGTTATTGTCGCGTTTCGTTCGGTTCCTTCTGGTAGTATACACATGGGCGTCGGCAGTCACTGAATAGTCATTATTGACCCCCGTTTGTCCCTTATAATACAGAAAAATAAAAAAGCGAGAATCGGGGAGTACTTTCAACGGTAACAGTGTCGGAAGTTAATCTTTTTCCATCTTAAAAAATACAACGCACCTAAAGAAGTTTCTACTTCATAAATTATATTTATTACTGAAATAAAATTTATTAAAGCGTAACAAGTGATTATTAAGTGATTAGATTAAAAATACACGGGAAAGTTTATTCTACAATATTTAAGGAACAAATTGCTTTTAAGGTTTTGGGAGTTACCACGCGGCAGCAATAGTATTATTAGTATGCTCAAATTCCTCAAATGAAATATTTTAGCCCAATCTAGGCGTCGTCAATTGGGGCCCTCATTGACATCGAGAGGTTTCTATGAAGCGACCGTCTTAACTTACTCGTAGAATCTTCTGCGTATGATCTATTTACCACTAAGGACATCTCGTGAAGAACAAGTGTTTTTGACTCACGTAAAAAGGGAGAAATTCTTATCACATCTCGTAATAGATACTCACCATGTCATGTTACATGTATGATACCAAGTGAAATATCAGAACATGTTTGAAAAGTATTTTCTCTAACGAAAGGTTCCAATCTTTGTCATCAAGGAAACTCGTCTATACGCTTTACTACTTAGATAGGCAATGTCTGTGTACACAAATTCCTCCACGTCTTTGTCAAGTTAAAGCTTGCAAGCCCTGGCTTTTAATGAACGTGGTATAGATAGTACGTGTGATGATATTGTGGCTTCTATTGCCGTCGTGAGAAGAGTCCTGGTTTTGGGAGGTCGAGCGTGAGGCTTGGACAAAAATAATATGTAAATGTCTCTGATAAGATCGCAGCCGGAGCGTGGCGGGAGATTCCCACGGCGACGAACCAGGAAATGTGTGCCAGGATACTCGTAGTATGTATCAAACATGGTTTTTTTGTTAAAGGTTATGAATACACTAACAATTTTAATGAGAAGAAATTCCTTAAAGAGACAAGAATCCCTTTCAATCCTGTTTCGAGCATATCAGTGTCTTAGCTATTTTCAAAATAAGCTTCTTTTAATAACCTTCTTCCATTAAAAAATATCAAACATATTAAGACGAAATTCATATATCATATTCATATATTCAAATATCCATAGATTCACCGTGCAGATACATCACCTTGCCGTGGTTGGATCTATAGCAGTGCCTGGGACTGGCGGTCACTAACACAGACCTTAACTACAGTTGAATAAATATTCAAATTTATCCTTATTTTAAAAGTGATCATATAAGAAAATAAACAGAAATATTATGGAGGCAACCAGAACTTCCTGCTAGAAAATTTTGCCGAATACTACTTGTGTTAACTTTGTTGTAATAGTTTTTATCAAAAATTTGTTGGAGAAATCAATTACAACGATAAGGTTAAGCGGCCCAGCGGTGGTCTCCTAAATAGCCCGATGAATGATTACATCGTCCTGACCGGCCGCTACCGGCATTAAATCATAAAACATTGACATTTATCAATATTATACCAGCGTTCCTAGATCGTATGTGATTGCGTTATCTACATCTGTGGGGATAAACTCGTTACGGAACAATACTACCTACACAATCGAACCATTAAGGTACTTACAATTCGGGCCACATTAACTATGTAATCTATATAATTCGAATCTTTATGAAATGTCAGCTGAGTAAAAGATAATGTACAATAGATAAAGTATATATTTTATTATAGTATGTAAAGATAAGATAAAGAAAACCCGGGTCTACTTAGGCACAATGAACTCTTAAATTTCGTTTTTAAGTAAAATGTTTTGCTACTATAATTATTTATAACCTATTGTTTTCACCGTAACAACACACACACACACACATGCACACGCACACGCACACACACACACACACACACACACACACAAACACAAAAACGCGCGCGCGCGTGGTGCATGTGCGTGCGGTTGTGCCTGCCTGCATGCCTGTGTTTGTGTGTGAGAAGATGCCTGTATACCAGTAGGATGTTACTGATACAGACATTAATATGGCATAGAGACAAATAAAATTACATTGGGATACATCAGGGATCACTTCTAATCTAAGCCCTCTGCTTTTCAACGCCCGTATGAACTACTTCACGAAAGGATACCAAAAACCATTACCGTGGAAGGTACTTTACGCATATGATGTTGTACTCATTTCTGAAAATAAATTCGAACTCCAAAGTGATTTTAATCAATGGCTTGATGCTATGGAGAACAATGACCTGAAAATGATAGAACATAAGTCGTGCATCTTCATGCATACACAAAGAGAACGTTAAATTTTTGCAGAGAAAACCATTAACCCACCGGTAGAATCATTCAAGTACCTAGGGTACTTCATAAGTCATGACGGAAAATTTGACAAAGACAAGGAAAACAGAATCAGCTCAGGATGGCTAAAATGGAGACAGCTCACAGGTATTATGTGCGACTGCAAAATGCCACTGAAGCAAAAATGTATAAAACTGCCATTAGACCGGCAATCCTATGTGGGCCAGAATGTTGGGCTAGCAACAAACTTCACACCTTAGAGATGCGTATGCTACGTTTGTCAGCGGGATTTACTATATCGAAAAAAATTAGAAATGAATTAGTCACACCGATTAGGGAAAAATTTGTGGAATAACGCCTTAGACGATACGGAAATGTGCAAAGACGATCAGAAGATCGAGAGAACTCAAAACAGCCCCAAACATGCCAATGACGAATCGGGGACGCGGAAGACCCACCGCCACTTAGCTGACAACGGTCGAGAAAGACCTACAATATATGTACTTTAAAAAAACCTTACCACAAACCGCACATTGTGCAGATGCAGTACAAGGATTGCCGATCCCAAATAACGGGGTAAAAACGGTCCAGGAAGAAGAAGAAGAGACAGGAAATACTGACTGTCTATTTGAATGTCATTGTTTTGTTATAAGGTACATAGTTCGTCGCGTTTTTGTTTTTAAAGGCAAAGATTTTTATGTTCGTTATAGATCTTTCTGCTGGGTGAATCGATTTAAGCCGTTAACACCAAAATAGTGAAACATTCGACTTATATAAGTTATGCTTTATATACCGCATACGTCAAAGTATTTAGACGGCAGTCGATCAGCTTAACTCGCCTCGCAGCCTTTTTGCAATTTAAGCGGACCCTGGTACATACCCAGATGGGCAGATCCAGCTTACGGTTAGGAAAACTCGTTAAGCATCTCTTTTTTTTTAGTAAATTCCCTACAAAAAGAAATCATTGCGAAATTTGCCTTCACCGCTAACGTGTGGATGTTTGTACACATAATAACTGGTTAATACATAAATAAACAACGTTCTCGTAATAACACAACAACAACAGTTATGTATTACTAACAACTGGGCCAAAGATGCCTTAATAAAAGAATTTATTATTATTATTATTATTATAACATGTAAAGAAACATTTCATTAGGCCCGAAATGTAAGAAAACAGTTAAAATAAACATAATACGAGTTGTCAAATAAAGCAACAATCGTCCGTTTTTCAACCATTATGTCTGGTAGTTGTTTTTCCTGGAGTTCACATCATACTAGAATATTTATCTAGAAACTTGTAGTGCCCGGAACTTCGTCCGCGTAAAATTAGCTAAAAAAATAGATTCAACTTTAGCGTGATGATAGCCTATAGACTTCTACGATAAATGGGCTATCTAACACTGAAAGTATTTTTCAAATCGGACCAGTAGTTCCTGAGATTAGCGCTTTCAAGCAAACAAACAAACTCTACAGCCTTTTATATTAGTATAGATATGACCACCTTTCAAAATATTTCACAAACGACAAAGTTATATTAAGGTGAAATAGCAAATTTCCCCTATTGACGTAATCGTGTGACGTAAATTACGTCACACGACTTTTACGACTTCATAACTCCCCCTCCAGTTTTGTCACAGGTTGTCACAGTTTTGAAACCCCCTCTCCCTTGATGTGGCATCGCATAATTAAGAAAACAGCAATTTTTTGTAATAATTTTATGTTATTGTAATAAAAGATATAAAATTAATATTGACTGAAGTAACATAGCTTTTGCAATCCCCCTTTGTCCCACAATGTCATATTTGCTTTCACCTTTTAACGTGTGACTTCATTTATGTATGACCCCTTTTAAAAATCAAAACATTGCCTAAAAGGGGGTTTTTCTTTGTATATTTAGGGGCTACCTATGGACATGTCAAGAACAGAGGTTTGAAAAGGTCTTTTGACTAACGCTGCGTTCAAACGGCGCCGTTTGTAGGTCGCTGTCGGACCTGTAATACTGATGCCACTGGAACGGAGCAAAATCAGATCCGACAGCGCCTTACACATGGCGCCGCGCCCTGTGAACGCAGCGTTAGTGCTTCTATTTGGAATGCTTTAATATAAAACGTTACTAAATGAATAAAAATAGGTTATTTCAGTTTTTTAATTACAAAGCAAAGGTTGACGACACCTTTTATTAAGTATAAAAATACTAGGGTCAGAAGGACTCGCTCTTCCATTGCTTATGAAGGTGAGTAATTTTCTTTTATTACAAATTTATTTAATTATAAAATTAAATAAGTGTGTGCGTGTGTGTGCGAGGGCGTGCGTGCGTGCGTTCCTGTGCGTGCGTTTACGTGTGTGTGTGTGTGTATGTGTGTTTGTGTGTGTGTGTGTGTACGTCATATTAAGTCTCCTCGCCTTTTATATAATTCGACGCGATGATTAATATAAGTTTCTAGAATATATGTACGAACATTCACAACATTAACGAATTTCTAAATTCGGAGCAGGTGAGCAATCTCGTGACTCAACATTTTGTACAAATTAACGCTTTCAACTTGCGTTTGATCGTTTCTAACAATAAACTGAAATGTCAAATTACGGGTCACGTAGCAGCTTTATTATTCTAAAAATAGACTTTTTTTTAATATTCTTTTTTACCTCCAACTAAGCTAAGAGATTTTATTAAGAGTGGTTACGTAAATAGCCCAACGGGGTCGTGGATTCGACGGTCAACTAGGAATTCCGTCCACCGTTTTTGTGTGGCGATGCTCGGTATGTAAAAATTCACAACTGCGCAATTTACAAATAATTCACTATCTTGCACCAGACCTCTGCAGTGCCCGCTTCTTCTTCCTAGCGGTATCTCGTTCTATTACGACTGTCCGCTTAAATTGCAGAGAATGTGGCTGTGTGGCAAGATAACATGACCAATTGGCGTCTGTCGTCAACTCAGGAACCTCAACTATCTCTACAATGTCATAACTAGTATCACTCAGTGACACTAATTGTGTCCCACCTTGGTACTCTCTAACTGTAACAAAAATTTAATAAATTGAAGCAACTCATCTTCGAAATTTATCGTTCTACAGTTATCCATGGGCGTCTGAAGTCAATCCACTAAGCCCTCTTTCCCTTTCTTATATAACAACTAGGTCATCGATTTGAAACATTAATCGAAAACACTAGCCTACAAAGGTTCTAACTCCTCGTAAAATGGGTTAAAACAATTTTCCTGACACACCATGAATTTTCCTATAGTCGCGTGTCAATTACAAGTCAGAAACATGCTCCTATGTGGTAAATTTACTCTGATCGACGCTGATATCATGCTTGTATTAGTTTTTCATTTAAATTGAAATATGCATTTACCTCTGATGCATTTTAGGTATCTCTACTAAAAATGAAGACTTGTATTGGTTTAATCTCATCAGTTTTGACAAGTTCGCATAAATCATCGTCATTTTAATTTGCGAGAATGTGGTACAAATGATGTTGCAAATTGATTAGTTCCAATACATTAAACTATAATTTAAGTATGCAAATAATTTAAGAATATTTTAACATTAAATCAATTCATTCATTCATAATTAAATCTATTTATCTGTAGCGTTAAAAAATAAGGTACATGCAAGGTAAGCGGTTTACAGTTTGTTTATTCTACAATGTGTGTATGTGTGTTAGTTTCGTTTTCAATTACTCTATTATAAGCCATTTTCCACAAATTTCTAATTCATATACCATGCCTTCAAATCCAATTGTTTGTATTATCATAAGGCACTATATCAACATCTCGTGTGAAGTTAATGCGTATTATTGTCTAAGACTGGAAGTGAATTAATTGCAAACTGGAAATACAATTAATTGGTTTCCACGAAGCATTGTAACAGGAAGTAATATCGCTGGCAACACAGTTGTTACAATGCTAACGAACTACGGCTTTATTCAGGCGTTTAATTTGGTTTTTTAATTAATAAAATCCTTTTCCGAACTCTACATCGGATAATCGTAAAGTTAGGTAACATAAATACCTTACGTTACCTAACATTACGATTTACACCTTTTTTAGGATTCTTCCCAAAATGAATAATTATCAATTATTTAATTTTAAGTAAATTATAAATTAGTTCATTTATTTTTATCATAATAAGATTAATTATATTAATTTTTTATATTCTAATTATTTATACTTCTTTCTTATTTTTTTCTATTAAATTTAAATGATTTAAAATTATAATTAAAAATATTTTTTTAATTTTAATCAATTTTTTTTAAGATTTATATCCCTATTAGGAATAATTATTAGAACTATATTTGTTTTTTAAGGTTTTAAGTTAATTTAAACTAATAGTCTTCAAAATTATTTATAAAAATATATTTATTCTTTAAGCCTTAATATACTTTATTTATATAACTTAAAATTTGCTATTTTATATCAATTTATTGACTATAAGACTAATAAAAGAGAATTTCACGTAGATCGTAGAGATCGTAATGGAATAAGGGTTATGCATAAATCTCATTTCATGTTTCATTTTACAGTCGGATGCAAAACGCAATATCGATCTTTAAAATAGGTAGGAGTTAAGGAACTGCCAAGTTTGAACTCAGTAAGAAAGTTTTTAAGTATATATATGCACAAAGGAGGTTTTGCTAGTCGTCACAAGTGCCTTAAAGCATTGACAGCATCTGGCAATAAATCTATGCCTAGTAAGTTCCACAATCGAAACTCACGAATATCTCCCAACATAATGGAACAGAATCTCTACAATACATCGCATGTGTGGGGACTTGGCATGATTTATAGCTTTTTTTTTCTTTTGCAAAATACGTTATTTTCTCGTGTCACACTATTTATTCTATTCACACTTTCCCGCGTGACTGATGACATAAGAAAAACTTTGCTTAAAAATACACTCAACAAAACTATTTTGAACGTGTTATATTTGTAACATATGTGCTTCACGTTCGTACTTCTAATTTAAATTGTGTCCAATTTTTTGCTTGTTTTCAAATTTACATGCGGATATCTTTAATATTTCGAAGATAAAAGTGCTCTTTCATCCTTGATAATAAGATTTCCTCATGATAATTGAATTAAATACATGGAATAAAAAATAAAGGTAAAAGGAAAACATACTGCAGAGATAATTGTAATACTTTTTTTTATAGGTTAAACGGGCGAACGAACAAACGGACCAACTGAGAAAAGCCGATCAGCGTCGCCCATGGACAGCTACAACACCAATGGGACTGGTAGTGCGTTGCCGGCTTCTGAGAATTTGTTAATCTGCCCTATAAAAATCCGTATGTAAAAAAATATTGGGAACATCAAGGAAGGCATCTGTTTCCACAATTTGCGCACTCTTGGGTGAATCGATCGAGCGGACCAGACAGTAGTTCCATGCCACGGCTAAATTTTATTTGGGTGGTACTTAGATCTTAGGCGGGTGCGGCTGGAATAGTTCTTCAGACAATTTCCCATTATGTAGACGATAGAAAACACAGAGCGACCCCACGTCTTTACGGAACTCCAGTTCCAATCGGATAATTACAGTAGAATCGTTAACAATTCAAACTGCACGTTATTGGATGATTGGAATAAAATTTATTGGTTCGGGGGGTAACGAGGGGGGGTACCGTATCAGGGTACCCCAGCTCAAAGATGAACACCAAGCCTACCATACGGAACGAACGTCAGTAAAAATCATTTAAAAGCGTTTTGTGAACCTCCATTGCGAACAAAATAAAAATGGCCAAGAGCGTGTCGAGACACGCTTACATAAAAGAGTTCCGTATCTGATAGGCGATAATCGTATTTGTTAAATAACTTCAAAAGTTGTTGTCAGATTTCGTTCAAAATAATTTTCTTAATGAGTTTTTAGCATGTTCTATTAACATTGAAAATTTTAAGTCTCTACGTCTAACTGTTTGGAAATGCTAGGGGTGATCCACCTTACGGGCAAACAGACGGAAGGACGGACAGAGCGAAATTATGAGGGGTTTCTTGTGTTGTTCCGTAGGAACGGAACCCTAAAAAGACATTAAATAAGCCTATTAAGTAGAGATTAAAATCTGACTTTGCTATTGTATTAATAATAGTTTAACAGGAATAAAAACCCATCCCGCTAAGTGCCGCTACGAAGTTCTGATCAACGGCAGCTGCATTTCCTTAATTACTGTTTAGCACAAAAAGCTGGCAAATCACCCAGCTTTACTGAGCAACTAATACTTTACCAACGTTGAATATAATGAAACGGTTAATGTAGAGAGAGGTTTAGTGGTTAAAATTCAGAAAATTTAGAAAGCTTTCAATTTATATAGATTTAATTAAAGTCTTTGTGAAAATTGATATTAATAATTCATGATTTTCTTTATTCAGTGTTATGATTATTATGTTTTTGTGCTCCGCTCTAGGGCTGGAGAGTCATATAGCAATTACGGGTCTAAAGCAAGTAATTTCCATTGTATATACACCAAGACCCGCGGAGCGGAACAGCCAAGTTCCAGAAAACAGAACTGGCGAATCGCACCACACTTTTGTCCCATCAAAATATCATATTAAACAATACCTAATTTTTAAATTTAATTTATATTAAAGCCTTCGCAAGTTCCAGATATGTAAGTTCTTATTTTATTCTTCTGAAATTTAGCTTTCTGGTAGATACTAGCTATTGAAAATAGGGCTTCTCCATGACTGTTTTAGTAGGCGCTTAATAATAATTAGAATATGAGAACTAGCCAAGTCCTTAGGTTTCAATCTACTGTCGTAAGTTGTAAGTAGAAACGATGTTTTAAGGTCTTTTAAAATATATTATGTTGTTATCCAAATAAATTTCAGGACCGACCATTGAACTTAGCATTCACATAGATCTCACTTCTTTTGTCGTTGATTGTCGTTGAACCAATAAACTTGGCTTTCATTTCACATTTATATTTTTGATGGCTGATTATATTCATTTTGGACTACATCAGACGATAGGCATTAAAACGGTTATTATATACCATATCGCATATACGAATTGACATATTTCACGATAACCTGTATCAAGTTTTAAGAATAAGTCAGGTTTCAAGTAACCTGATTTTTTTTACGTTTTACTTTAATTTTAGGAGATTATCATAAAAATTTAGACTAGTTTAAACCTGTCGTGAATGTTTTTTATGTTACAAGCGGGCTAACGAGTAGGCAGCAGGCACCGAAGTGCTTACCGGCGCCCATGGACATCTACACGACCAGAAGGCCAGCAGAAGCGCTGCCGGCCGTTAATGACGAGTTTAGGCTTAAGACCAAATATAAGTCAAAAATTGATAAAAAAAATGGTGAATAAATGATCCAATATCAAATTAGGGATACGTACTTTCATTTCTGAAAACAGGTTTGTGGATACTGCACTGCCCCCAACTATGATTAGTCGAAAGGAAGAAAAATCACACTTGTCACGATCACCGGGCTTCAATAAACCGATCAGAAATGTGGGGCTCATGATCGTTAATTCCGGCTAAAAATGCAAATAAACCAAATAATTAAACCAGTCACAATATTTTCTTCGTGTATAGTCGACCAAAAAAGTGATAAGGAAAAGAAAATTTTGCTAAGAGCTATTGTTAGAAATGAACGTAATGCATAACACATAAAAATAGGTCTTTAAAATAATTGACGTGCAAACGACATTCGACCTTAGGGTGGCAAACCAATCGATTGGCCGACAATACATTTTAGTCCATCAAGCGGGAAAATGAATGTGCCTTATAACATATCTTAGTAGATGTGCAAAGCAGAAATTGTAGTGCAACTTTTTGTTTGCTTACTAAACCTTGCATAGTTAAAATAACTATTTTTTAAATTTATTACTCCTACGGTAGACAAAATGGTAAGTTAATCGTATTGCCTTATAAGTTCTAATAGGTTTGCCTCTGATGAGCAACTGAAATATTCTTTGTCGATTTGTAAAAATGCATAAAGGGCTATATGCATATCATAGAAGTTTAGGATTAGAAACTATTTTACTTCGTTATATATGTCACTGCTAAATTGTAAAAACCGTTAGATTGTAATCTATTTGATTGCTTAAACGTCATGTACAGGTGCAAAACCAATCAGCGCGCTAGTTGCTTTCCATCGCATGTTATTTCACAATTTGAAGCTTGCACTTCGATAAATTGTAATCTAGCAAAAAGAATACGTTAAATTGTAAGCAATATATTCCGTTCACAATCTTTCGACAGCATACAATCTCGCGAAAAAGATAACCAACCTAAAGGTTTTTACAATTTAACGGTGTCGTATATACAAGTTAAAGCAGAAGTAGACAATTTTACCCATAAAACCAATATTGAGATGAACCTTCCAAAACATATGTCTCACCTTATATTTGTTTATCAAGAAGTAAACATGTTCTGTAGTGAGCGTGGATGAAGTTTGGAGACGAGTGTACCTAAGTATAGGTGAAATTATGAATTGCATACTTGACGACAACCATTGTACTGGCGACACAACAAGCCCCAAGTTGAAAGGCGTCGGAAAATTTGTGAAACAGTTCCTGAAACATAAGAAGTTATCACATCGTATATAAATTCAGAACTGTTCCAATCTAATACCGAAACACTATTCGGGATAAAACTAGACTCTATAAATCTTTTAAAGCATATCCGTGCACAGCAGTTAAAATTTTTACGTCTCTGGAATAGCAGCTCTGTGTAAATTCATTAATATATAGTTCCATGTTTTTATCAACATTTTTAGTCACATAAATTTAACTTTGAATTGGAGTTACATGATACCTGGATAGCTCAGCTGCTGAAATTTTGACGTCTCTGTAATAGTTGTTCTACATATATGAAATAATTTATGTGGCTTCTTCTTTATATCAATATTTTTTACATACACGAATCTAACTTTGAATTGGACTTACATGAGAACTGGAAAGCTCAACAATAATTGCCTGTGCGTCAAACAGACTGCCTTGGGTACTCCTGTCGAACCGCTGGTCGGACTTATGACCGCAACTGTTTCTGCGGGATCAAATTCTTCTGGTCTGCAAATAATAAGGATAGCTAATAATAATATAATTGTTTTTATTTTATTATCTTTTGCTAATTAAGTGTCTTTTCGTCTTAAGAGTGAATTGTTTTCATACTCATTTGTCTGCCGCCTCATTGAAATACTTATCTTGAAACAGGATGAATAATCTCTATGAAATATTTTTTATTTTCGTTTTGTTTTTTTTAAAAAAAAAAAAAGAATATTAAGAGTACTTTTTAGGTATGTTTAATATTCCCTTTTCCCCTCCCACTAAGCTTAAATTAAAAGCTTGTATTACGAGTGGGCCCTGAATATAGTCTTTCTAGCTTTTATTTAGTTTCACATGTCCCTATATCCGTTAGTAATCAAATCTTGCAATTAAGACCCGATTAATGACTAAATGATATTAGTCGTTACAGAGATCGTGGTGGTTCCGAGGATGACGTCAGTTATACCGGTTATCTTAATTGGACCCACAGTCATATCCTCTACAATCTAAGCGGACCGTAGTGCTGGACCTGGATAACCCTAGGAAGTAGAAGACCAACCTTCGAATAAGGTTTGTTATTTTTAAGGTGTATTAAATAGGGTTAACAAAACGAAATCCAGATATATCTTCAATCCAACGCGACGTTTTCTATCACCCACTCTCAAACCTACGTGCTGTCATACCATAAATACTATGGCTCCACCTCTAAAACCTCACGTAACAGCGCGTAAGCCATTTTTCTCAGCGCAACTGCCGAGAGAGTGAATTGAAAAAATATATTCACTTAACCATCCCTCGCAAGTTAGATCATCCCCATAGATCAGAGCGGGGGATTTGGAAACTCTCACTGACAAATAAGATGTGGCTTAGTGAGGATTCTGTCTTTTACTCGATTGTTTTTAAAATACAAGTTACACTGGCAGATAGGCAATTATTTTGAAAGAGAATGAATATTTTGTCAGAGCTTTTAGAGACGGGAGATAGTATTTCCATCGCATTAGTAAGAGCCTTACCTCATCGAGAAGCCATGGCGACGTCGCCAGTTAAGTATTGAAACAATTCATATTAAAATTTAGGACAAGTAACTCGCTTGGCGACGTCGCCAAATTGTAACGTAACCACAATGATTACTGGCTACTCATTTGGCAACCGCACTTATTCATGGCGACGTAGTCGGCGGCGTCGCCATGGCGTCTCGGTGAGGTAAAAACCTTATACCTACAACATTTGCTTCCCGATTCGTGACATCCTCCGCGTGGCCAGGAGCTTAGAGCTATCGATCCAATTTCTCCATATATTACACTCCACAGCACGGTATTCCATCAGGGTGGGTCTCAAAGGAGGCACCCATCGATTGGAAGTCCCTCCGAGCTCATTAAACGGTATGTATGTATTTTAATATTACCTTATAAAGGGATTAATTATATTGAAATATTATTATAAATATATTTTATTATATGTTTCTCTGTTTAATTAAAAACTTTTTTTAGTTATAATGACAGAAATAGCTGTATCTCCGTGTTGGACGGAGATATCGAAATAATTCTTACATTGGCTGATAGAGCCCGTTAATACCTGTATCTGCCTGTTTCACAATCACTTTAGACCTAAACGTAATCGAACAGTTTCTGATTGAACGTGCGATATATTCGATCGAACCACTCGGGAGCCAGTTATTAATGCTAAGCTATTTATTCCTCTAAATATTACGATCTCTAAATATTAACATTAACACTCCTATTTTTCACAGGTGTCTCAGTACATCTTTCTGGGTGTTTTTATAGACTTGTAAAAATAAAATAAAAAAATGTAATGTATGGAGAAATTATATATATATATATAGTGCTTCTTTTACTGTAGTGATTGAAATAGTTTATGTTATATAAAGGCCATTTACAAACAAAAATTCTATGGTACTTCTCCTTTGAAAAGCTCAGATAAACACGCCAAAGGCATTTCTATTGAACTGTCGCGAGAGTAAATGGGAAAAGGTATGAACTCACAGGGAATCATTCCGAGGGTGATCTCTCTATACATCACAGCGAAGGATCTAAAAACCGCTATCTCGGCCGACGAATGAGATGGAATTGAGAGAGCTTCTGGTATACTTTAATTTTATAAGATTTTCTGGGATTATACTGGGCTTTATTTTCTTGCGAAAGGTCACCTAGCGCAAAATCTCAAAAACCCCGGGACATACAAAGATGTATTTTATAGTTAGCAGACATTCGCTAAGAACTATTTTTTTAATATGGCCATATTAAAGAGGCCTATGAGTAAGCTTAATTTTATGCGGACGAATTCACAGGAAAAAGCCAGCATTATATAATCTTAATATAAACATGTTTTCACTCTTTTTTTCTTTTCTCTCTTAAAATTATATGCATTTAGATTTATATAAGTGTGTTGGTATATACAAGGTTTAAGTTAGATAGAGACAATAGAGCCTCAATAGCTCAACGGTATAAGGTATGGACTGAAATCCGCAAGGTACCCGGTTGAAATCCCACCGCCGTTGGCACGCACGCACGCACGCACGCACGCACGCACACACACACACACACACACACACACACACACACACACACACACACATATTTTGGTGAGTTTTTATTGACCTTGTCAAGATATACAATTCCGTACTACATTGTTTTGATTTATCTCTTAAGGTTTAGCCAGCGGACGAATTGCAAGCGCACAAAAATACGTTTTTTACGACATCACGTTAAAAATCACTAAAATTTTCGTCTACCTTTATATGCATGTGTTATACATATAAACCTTTTCCTTCAATTGCTCTGTCTATTGACGAAAACTGCATTAAAATCAGTGGCGTAGTTTAAAAGATCTACGCGTACAAGGCCGAGAAGCGTTTTCATTTTATAATACGTAATGATAGTATATTTGGGGCAAATAAATTGAGTTATGAAGTTAAGAAAAGTAACTTTTTGATATGAAGTGATCTCGTTATTCGCGTTAACTTTGAACAGGTACGAACCCAAAAACCCTGTTATACGAGTTAGTGGGATTTTGACGTAACACCTTTTTGGAACGCATTCATCAATCATTTTAGAGTATTAAAAGTTTTTCGCTGAAGCCTAAGAAATTATTGTAAGGTATGCTTTACACTTAGACAGCTAAGCGATATATAGTTTGAGCGTAATAAACAGGCGTGTAAAGCAAATGTTATAAAGAACTACGTATTTGGAAATTACAAAAAAGAACGCATTTAAAAATATTTTTTTTTCTTGAAGAACAAAGGTGTGGAACAGCGCAATAGCGACAAAGCTCGTGATTTTAACTTTGTACCTAAATAACAATAGCGTGGTCTGTTAATTAAACGATAAAAAATCATTAACTAAAATATAAGACATATTTATAATTATTTTATTTTGATATTAAACATTCTTCTTCTGCCTAGTGTTATCCCGGTCTAATACTGAGGTCCGCTTAAATTTTGAATATGACTGTGGAGCGAGTTAAGATGACCGACTGGGGCAAGACGTCGTCCCCAGCATCCCGCAATCTCTACAATGTCACGACTAATAAATTATTATAATCACTCAGTGACATTAATGTGACCCACTATGTAACGTGCCTTCCGAAATACGGAGGAGGTTGGATATTTGAAAAAATGTGTTGGAATGGATTACCCATCTATCACCTTGTCGCGGTAAAATCTACTTAAATTAGCGATCGACACAAATGCCGGCCAATGATTGAGCTATGACCTCCTCTTTTGCTTTTTTTGACATGAACCATAATTGATGTTTATAACATTATTTATATAGTATAGCTTAGCATTATCTGTGAGATAGCCTAATGAAACTTATGAAACAGCTTTACAAAAATGCTTGTAATCTCGCCCCCTCCGCTTGCGTTGCGAAAAACTCATTTTCTCACCTACAAATAAAAGCGGGATCACACGTCCGAGATCCAGCGTGACACGTGCCTGAATTTACGCTTTTTTAACGTCCTTTATTATAAAGTTAATTTTATTCTTTATACTTGCTTTGCTCCGATTTTTAACTGGAGCTTTTTATTTGCCTTTTTGTTTTCGTTATTTTTGTAAATTTCACGGGAATTTTGAGGGTTTCCTTATTTATCTATTTATCAATAGGTGTAGCGAAAACCGTGGGATATACAAAGATGAAATTTGGGTAGAAGTTAGGCTGTAGTTAGTAGAAATCCGTTAAAAATAGATTTTTCTATAGAGCCAAATTTAGTAGGTCTAAGGGCATTTAATTTGAATAGTTGCATATAAAACGGTTCGTCAGAGTAAATTCTTTATTTAATAAAGGCGTTTAATAAAATACGATGCTAATTCCATCCCTATTACAATACAGGTAAGTTTTTAAAGCATTACTTATTTATTTATTTTACATCAAATCAGTACGTTGTGAATAAACCAGTTACATAAGTTATTAAATAATTAAAATTAATATTATATTGAATAGAATAAGATTAAATCAAAACAAACGTAATGTTAACACAAAGATAAAAATAAAAGTGAGGAAAATATGTCAATAAATAATTTTTTTTTTTTCATTAGCCCATAATGTCCTACTGCTGGGCAAAGGCCTCCCCACTCTTAGACCACTCTTCTCTATCTAGAGCTAAACCAATCCACTCCTTTCCCGCAAGTTTTGTATTTGGTATTAATTTCAACTTTATACCCCTTCGCGTTTCTTAGAAAAAAGGTCTTGACTGACAGATGGACAACGAAGTGATCCTATAAGGGTTTCCTTCTTCTTCGGAGCTACGGAACCCTCAGGAACAAAATAATTTACCTTGTTATGTATCCGTTAAAAAATATAGCAGGAATTCGAGTTAGTTTTGCGTGTTTCTTGTGAATATTAAACAAAACAACGTTTTATTAGTTCTAATTCCATAGCAGGCAGTGGGGAAAGTCGCGTGACATTAGCAGTGCCGGCACGCAAAGTTCACAATACTACGATAACGTTTTAATTAATAATAAAAACGGGTCGCGGGATTGATCCCGTGCAAGCACAATGTACTTTTTATTCGAAGTTTGTATGCAAATATTTCACTAGCTGTGCTCTCGACTTCGCTCGCGTCAAATTAGGTGAATACATTAAGCATGACGATATATAGTCTATATAGCCTATCTCGATAAATGGGCTATCTAACACTGAAAGAATTTTTCAGGACGGACGAGTAGTTCCTGAATTTAGCGCCTACAAGCAAGCAAACAAACAAACTCTTCAGCTTTATATATAAGTATAGATATAGATAAACAATATTGGGATTATTATTAAAGAAGAGGCTGTAGCTTAATCAGTGGCCGGCATTTGAGTCGATTGCTAGATTAAGTAGTTCTTACCACGGCCGGGTGATAGATGGGTGACTTACTCTGACACTGGTTTTCAAATATCCAATCTCCTCCGTGTTTCGGAAGGCGCGTAAAACAGTGACTCCCGATTGATGTCACTAGGTGATGTTAGTCCTGATATTGTAAAGATTGTGGGGGTTCGGGGGATGACGTCAGAAGGCACTCAGTCATCTTAACTCGTTCCACAGTCACATCCTCTGCAATTTAAACGGACCCTGGTACTAAACCGGGATAATGCTAAGTAGAAAAAGGACCACTCCAGTTGTTTTTTTTTTAAATATGTCTACGACGATAACCCATGATTTAAATCGACCACCTTACAAATTTCAGTTCAACCTTCTTTCAAATTTTAAAAATATTTTTTTTTTAACAAACATATAAAAAACCAAACAGCGGTCAAGCAAAAGTACAATTGGACTGGCGATGTCTGCCGCGTTTCGGATGACCTTTGGACCAAAATCGTTAATTTATGGACCCCATAACGGGAACAACATCGCGGCAGACCAAGAATGAGATGAAGGAATGACATGGATCTTATTATAGAGATTGACAACGCATAGCCTTAGACTGAACCTTATGGAAAGAGGGTATGGAGGGCTATGCCCTGCAGTGGGAAAAAATAGGCTCTAAATAATGATGATAATTATTATTTTTAATTTTTTTATATAGATCTGACAACACTGACTTGTTTTATACGTGAATTTAAGTTATTTAGTCCATTTCATGCTTCTAAATGGCTCGACCGATTATCATAAAATTTCCCATAAATATAGAATGCTTTATAAGAGATGGGTACACAAAAAATATAAAGACAAGATAATAATACATAGAAAAGATAATACACGTTTTTGAATACGACCCCTTATCCAAAAACGCATAAGGAATAACACATTCCTAAATTACAGAAAAACTTCATTATCGTGAGTGAAGAAGAGATAAATTGTGGGGAAATGTATTTCTATTCAAATTATACAGGGATTTCCCTAAACGTAGTAAAAAAGTCGGAATTAATTACTTAAAAGTAATTTGTTACACCAATATAATGTAATATCAACCAACTAACCAAAATATACAGCGAAGAGGCAGCTCCGCCCTGGAATGTAACGAATTAACTTTGGTTTACGACTGCAGTTTGCGAATAGAAATTAGGCTACTAAAAGGGGAGAGACGTCGTAAACAAACCCGTAAAGGCCCAAGTGAATCTTTTTACAGCGAACATCGTTTCCTCCACTTGCTATAATATATTTTTAAGCAATATCATGCGGTTCGTTCGGTTTGTGAGACTTCCCGATGGCCTAAACTCGTCATTATGGGCCGGCAGCGCAACTGCTGGCCTTCTGGTCGTGCAGATGTCCATGGGCGCCGGTAGGAACTTCGGTGCCTGCTGCCTGCTCGTTTGCCCCCTTGTAACATCCTATACCATACAAGTAGCTTATACTCGCGGCTCCGCAAAGTTTTATAAGTTTTTTTTTTTTTTTTGAATCGATACCCCCCTCCCCCCCCTCCTTGTCACAGATTGTCACATTTTCTATACCCGCTCTCCCTTGGTGTGACGTCACAAATTTTCCAATTTTATGCATGCATTAAAAGAATAAACAACAAAAAAGCAGTTACAATTTTCTTTCAATGTTTTGATTTTTATTAATTTTGACATATGACGTCACAAAGCTTTTGACCCTACCCTGCCTATTATCCCCCCCCCCCCCGCTTAACATGTGACGTAACTTATGGACGACCCATTAGGGGCAGACGGCCAAAGCCATATGGCTCTACTTTCCTCTAATGTAACTAATTACCCAGACCCATACCTTCACCTCTTTAAACAAACATATCTTTTTATATTTCATGTGTTCAAGCAAAATGGAATATAGTCAGGTTTGTTTTAACCCTTCCCAGGTCTTAAAATACTCACGAAATTTCACTAATGAAAATGTTTGCCCTTATTAATTTTCGAATAAAAGTTTTTCACATATTATACTGGCTAATGTAGGTAATTGTTGGGTGTTTAACTTTTAATGAACTTCCATGTAACACGTTTGCGATGTAACACGTGTCTCAAAAGAAGTAACTCTGTTCGTAAAGTTTTTAAGAATTTCAACTTTGTTAAACTCGATGTATAAACTTTGCAGCTGGATGTATTAAACGGAAAATTTAATGAACTTCCATTTCAACGATGTACCGCGTGTGTCAGAAAAGTTAGGAACTTTATTCTTTTCAAGTTTTAGGGAATTGTACCTGGGGCCTGTTTCATTAATAACTTTCTTGGCACAAAACGCTGGCTAATTAAAATAACGACTGTGTATTTTACTTTTAACGAATTGTCATTTGAAAGATATAACACGTATCTCAAAAAAAGTAACGTTTTGTTCGTTAAGTTTTTAAGAATTTCAACTCTGTTAAAGCAGGTGTGAAACTTGGTAGCTGGATATATTAAACGGAACGTTAATTCAAAGATGTATTGTGTGTGTCAGAAAAGTAAGGAACTTTTAAGAATCTTACGGCCCGTTTCACAGCTAAAGTGGTTGACAAAGTATCTATACTCTTTCAGTAGATAACACACTATATTCAGTCAAGAGTGTCGCCAGCCAATGACCTAGGTAGGAGGGGGAGGGAAGCTCGAAATAGAGGATAGAAAATAATGAATTTTCAATAAGTTCATTCGAGTTTCAATTTGCCAGATTAGCTTTAACTGTCGAACGAGTCGTGTGAGTATACTCAGGACTTTGATTCCTTTGGATGTGACTAAGTTTTTCGAATTACTGGGGGGGGGGGAGCTGCCCCTTCCATGCCCCCTACTTGGCAATACCTTTGAATTCGGTATTGGTCTATGCGCCCCCTAAATTGTGCGCACACACAAATTCTTTAAGAAGCACACATGAAAAACATTAGCGCATACAATTTATTTAAAACGACAATAACATTCCATCTACATATAAAATCCACAAAAAGAATTATATCTGTTATTTATCACCTGATTTTAGACTGAAATATACCGTATCTGGTTTTATAAAATAGATACAAGAAAATTCTGCATCCTTTATCAGACAATCCTTTCTGCTGTTGACAGTGCTGACCTACTACTCCACATGTTAGAACGTTTATCTAACTTATGTATTGACCATAAGATCTACTGTTATGTTCCATGTGACCCAAGATCTACTGTTTACTGCCGAAACCCTATGCGATCTACCTAATTTTACATATTTCTTAAAATCTTAAATGAAACGGCATAGTCCAGTAGTATTATGTAGCATTTTTATTTATTGAGACGGAAAAAAAATCTGAAAATTATCTTAGTAGCTACTTTTTTATGTTAAAAGACAGTTAAGTGGCCAACGACGTCCATGGACATCTGCACGACCAGGAGGCTAGCAGATGCGATGCCAGCCTTTAATGACGAGTTTAGGCCACCGGGAAGTCGCACAAATGGAACAAACGCGTCAACAATACCATCACTTGACGTGACAGCATTGTCGCCACTTCACGCCGACCTTATATTATTTATTCGAGGAAAAGCTATATCTGGGGCTCCTAATAGGTTGGCTCCGGTTACAGAATATAGTTATAAGTTTCTGTATGGAATTATCCGATACCATTAAGATTTAATGTATGTACTTTTTTGTTTTTTTTTTTCCAAATAAACATTAAACATTTATTTATATTCATTATTATTAACAAATGACTATATTTTTGCAACTGTAACTAACCGAACAGACCTTGAGAGAGAGAGAGAGAGAAAAGCTTTATTTGTAACTGCATATATGTATAAAAGTACAATCAATAACATGAAAATTACATTTAAAAATATAACAGCAGCATACAAATGGGCAAAGCAGGTCACGAATCTGTCTCAGTAGCTCTTAATCTAGATAGAATAGATAAATATCTATCCTACACCTTGTTTATACGTCGATTGCGTGGAGACAACGTAAAGGAGTTACATCTCTGGAAAAAATGTTAAAGATATCCATCGAATTATGTAAATAAGGAGGCGCCACATCAGCATCATGTTAAATTCTAAAGGTTATAATTGGTCAATTCATTGCTAGGTCCATACCATGCCGCGCCGTTCTGGAAGGTAATTGGTCAATTCATCTACCACTGATAGACTATATTTCTTTATTATCATTTGTTTACACCAACGTCATTCCGGACGATTTTTGAACTACTATTTAAGCTATAATATTGGACACTTCTTTATTGTATTGTCCATTATCTATTGTACACTATACACACAAAAAATAAGAACAAGACTACAAGTATTACAAGCAAATAAAATTCAACTCTCAGTCTCTGATTTAAAGTATTCCAGTGTTCTATCATACTTCATTTCATTTATTATTTTTACAAACTTTTACCCGTGACTACCGTAGAAATAATTTCTTGACGCTCGAAGCCGTACGCCGCCAAATGTTATAATGGCATACCTTCACGTCCTCAACTATAAATGAAATATTTTTGCTTCTTCGGTTTTGGCTTTTGTAGTCTTGGATAAGTTCTACCAGCATCTTACTGTAACTGCACTTATCCACTGGTACAGAGCTGAAATGGAGGGCAAGTACAGTCCAGAAATGGAGCGTAAGGGATTTAAAGCTTTTTACGCGTTACTGTATCCCTATACAAAGCTGGTTTATTGCTGTATCAGTCGCACTTGGTTAATTGTTTTATCACCTACCTATTTTAATTTTTTATGTTACAAGGGGCAACACAAGCAGGTGCCATAAGTGCCAACCGACGCCCTTGGACATCTGCACCACCAGGAGACTAGCAGAAACGTTGCAGGCCTTTAATGTAGAGATTAGGCCACCGGGAGGTCTCAGAAATCGAATGCAACAACACCATCACTTGATGTGACAACATTGCCGCCATTTCACGCTGATTTAATGTGAGAAAGAGGTATTAGTACCCGGACGCGTCGGCTTCATTCCGCTGCAGACCAAAACGACTGCAAACGAAGCGCTACCTCTAAATAGATAGACAGGAGTAAGGGAAAGGGATGGAGTAAAAGGATATAAAGGTAGATGGAGAGGAGAGAAAGGATGGGGATACTACTGTCACGGACGATGAAGAGGGGTTGGTAACAGGATTAACAATGGTGAAAATTTATGACAGTTTTTAGACTAAACCGACCGGTTGTACGTAGTGAGTAATGAAAACATTACAGCGTAGTTGGTAGAAAAAGAATTAAATTACAAACTCTATGGTTCAAAATGGGCGACCGCAATTAGTAAAAATCATAACATAATAAACGTATATTAGATTCAGAAAAGAATTGACAAAAAAAATGTAGAGAATCTTTTGATCTTGGGCAAAAATATTTGAACGCCTATGAGATGTTATGAAGTTTTTTATCAACGAATTCCACTAAAAAAACTCGATGGGACATATTAAGTTGGCATTTTTATAATTTCTATTCTAAAATACTGACTGTCTTGTTTGGTACTAAAAAATTGCCAAAAAACCTTTGATTATACTTGATATAGCAAAAACACAAACTGAAACATTTTTTCCGTCTGCCTGTTCCGGTTTGCGTCTTTCTTTTTTTTTTCAGGGTATTCTCCGAAAAGCCTGCGCATATTTCAAAGGAACTTTCACTGGCAGATACCTGACGTAACAAGGAATAAATAGGCTACATTACTTTTACAAAAATTATTACGGTTCGACAATATTATAGGATAATAGAATATAGTAAATAGTAAGTAACCCAACGTTTGAGCAGACAGCGTCTGCCGAGTCCACTGGTATAAAATAACGCAAATTAAAAAAATAAGTCATAAGTCAGTTATTTCTAAATCACTTACGTATGGAAATCCGTTCGTAGATAGCAAAATAAAATAAAAATGTAATATATAACTAATGTTTCAAGAATGTAAGGTTTCTAAGAACAAAAATGCTGTTTTCCTCATACTCACTCTCTCCCCCCGAAAATTCTAAGAACTTCCTGTCGCGTTCCCTTCAGGGAATCTGTTGTACCAAGATTTATATAAGACGAATAATTTTATCAAATCATTACGTCTATTGTAACATAGAGATAATTTTCGTACAGAAATGTACGATAAATTCGCAAAATTAGTTTGTAAACAGTCGTTAATGAGGAGAAATTGTTAAGACTTGAATGGAGAGAGATCAATCAAGTTGTCTTACAAAATAAAGTAGGAGCGGCGAGAGTATATTAATAGATAAACATGAATAAACCAAGCCTTGTGAAAATCGATGGAAGTAGAGCCGAAATAAACATAAATAAAATTGAAGTCTCGGTTTGTACCATCGAAATTATTGTTTTTTTATCAATTGCATATGACTGTATACTAATACCTAGAACAACAATGCAATTTAAAAAAAAATTGTCCTCTCTGTTTGTTCCGGGTAATCTCAGTTATGGCTGGACCGATTTCGACGACACTCACAGGCAGATAGCTAACGTTACAAGGAGTAACATAGGCTAATTTACTTTTGGAAAAATAATAAAGGTCCCGTACAAAAAAAAATTAAAAATCGCATATATTATAACATATAATCCATATTATTGTATATAGACGAAATCATGCATCGTTCTGTTTAAATCCTATCTATTGTTCAAAGTTTCCAAAATTTATGCATTTAATCGTTTTATCTTTAAATGACCGGTGTCATAGAAACAGAAAAATAGTACCTTTACAAAGACACCTAAAGCCGCTTCAATGGTATAAAACTTCAGATATAGAATATATATATATATATATATAAACATTATTTACAGCCGCATCTGTTTTTAAACATATATGTGACTTATGATCTAGTTATAAGGAATACGTACCACGATAATTAATTTTGATTTTTCGATATTTCGATACATCCGTAGTGAGTGTAGTTTGTCCTGCAAATCATGTGGCTTCCATAATAAGAACGAGGCGGAGGGTAGACAGATATTACCAATAGCAAATCAACCTGACGCACCTCAGCCACCGCAGTCCAGTCGCGACCACGGTCCATGTAACTGGTTCGAAATAACGACAAATCAAAATTAGCGTGGTACGTTCTCATTACAAATAGATCATAATATTATTAAACCACGAAGATCAGAGCTTAAAATATATTACTAAATCACAAAGACTTAAGTTTAAAACCCTTAATATATGTGACTAGCTGTTTCAAGCGACATCGTTCGCGCAAAATTAAAATTGCGACAACTATCCATATCAAATAATCCGTTCTTACGCGGTTGTCTACTAACCATAAACTATCTCTCCGCCAAATTTCATCTTTATACGTCAATAAAAATATTCATTATTCGAGGAATTATCAATTAAAAAAATTTAATGACACGTAACACACAATAAAGATCTTTGCAATAACCAAAAAGCAAATAAGTACGAATGGTCCAAACCATAATATCAAATACACACGAGAAAAAAAAAACGATGTGCGTCGAGTAATTGAGTTGCCATTGTGTGACTCAAAAAGAGCGCAATTAATTAAGTATTGTTGGATCAACTCGAGTGATTTACTCAAGAACTCACGGCCGAGGTGACAAAAGTGCAATTTGAACAATAGCCGCGTTTTACTGCCAAGCATAATGGAATTTTGCTTAAGGCCTGATGTAAAATATGTTGATAATAAAATCCTGCGCAGACCGTGCCTCGCGTAGACAAGTACGGTCGCATCCTGTTGGAAAGCAATAACAAAAATTATATCTATGCAATAATAGTCATGTCTGCGCTTGTATGACTTACAAGCTGAAATTTTCTGGTTAGACGGATAACACGAATAAATAATGATTAGTCTTTTAGCGGCATATATGTGTACTTAATGGATTAAGCATTGTTAACTGATAATTGATTTAACTTAGCAATTGGATGTAATCGCATTGAGAGATTATATCAGTCTATTTATGTCTCGGTGTCCGGTTAAAAATCTGGTCCATATTTCCGCGGCGGCCATTCACGTACTGCCATTTTGTTTTTGACAATATTTTTAAAATTTCTGATAGACCTCTTTAAAAAGCTTTCATTTAACTTGTTTATATATGTGTATGTCTTGTTTTAATACTCTGTGTAATGTTTCTTATTGTTATTTTTTTAATATTATTTCATGTGTTCTTACGCACCACCTACTCTTCAGCAATAACACCGCCTTTTGTACTTCTTTTCTTGCTGTATGTTACTTTCTTATCTGTTGATTTCTTTTGTGGTGTACAATAAAGCGTATAAATAAATAAGATAGGATAGATAAGATAAGATATAGATATAGATAGATAAATAAACGTATGTTTGTTCGGGTGGAATCTTACAATTCACTTTTGGAGCACATCTTTAACTGGCTGAGCTGAAATTTTGCACACATATATATATCGGATGACAATGCAATATTATGATGACTTGGAGCTGATATGGTGATGGAGCAGGAAAGTGGTTATAAGAATTTTTTTATAAAACGACATAACCGCATAATTTTGGGCTCGTTTGCTTCGTCTTAAGATGGTTCGATATAAGTTGATAGTAATTTTCTTTTATTGGTTAAGCAGGAAAACGATCATACTTGTCACCTAAGTGATCATCGTCACCCACCTGCACCCCCCATCGCCACTCACCTACAGCACCAAAGGAGCTGTTAGTGGGATTCCGGTTTTTAGGAATCTGTTTATCCACCTTTTGAAGATCTGCAAGTTGTAAGATTGTGGGAACACCCAGGAAGACAACTTGTACCGATTTTAATAAAAGCTTTTTCATAGTTTATTTTTAAGCTTATTACTTAAAAATTATACCATTTATGCCCATTTCGCTTTGTTTTTTGAATATATTGAAAATTACACACAATTATCAAGGAATTCATACACTCACTTTCACTATTTATTTTTACTAATATTTTTTGTATACAAACCTTGTTGTGTGTGGCTAGGGGGTGGACCTAGCTTTTATCTGTCCCATAACTGGTCAGATCTACCACGGGTACGCGACTCCGGAATACTCTGGCTGCTATTGTCATTTCCCCTGCATCATCCTTGACAGTTGTATCCGCATTCCTTTGCTCCTTTCCATCTACCTTTATATCCTTTTACTTCATAGTAGCGCCACGCTTGTAGTCCTCTTGGCCTGTAGCCGAATTGGGACGTCACGTCTGGGTGCAAGTACCTCTTTCTCACATGAGATCGGCGTGAAGTGGCGGCAATGCTGTCACGTCAAGTGATGGGATTATTGTCGCGTTTCGTATGGTGCATGAGACTTTCCGGTGGCCTATTCTTGTCACTAAGGCCGGCAACGCATCGGCTTGTCTCTTGGTCGAGCAGATGTCCATGAGTGTCAGTAGGCACTTAGTTGCCTGCTCGGCAAAGCAATGTCCATGGGCGTCGGTATATATACACTTATATAGAGGATGCATCTATATACTTATATAAAGGCGGAAATCGATCAGAATAACTTTCAACTGAGCCTCTGGCCTGTAATGTCCCACTGCTGGGCAAAGGCCTCCCTCCTCCTAGTCTAATCTCCTCTATCCCAATCCTTTCTTGCAAAGGCGACCATGACACCGCGCCTTTTTCCTGGCCGCGCAAAGGCGTCCATATAGTCGCACCTCTTCCCCGGCCTACCCGGTCTTCGACATCTATTGGAAGGAGTCCAACATTGGCCTACATTTGCAGGTCTATTCTTGCCACGTGTCCAGCTCATTCCCACTTGAGCTTTGCTGACTTTTACATAATAATAAATTCTATCATTTATTCAATACTACTATAAAAATAAAAACATTTAAAAATATATACAAAATAGATGTCCGCCGGCAGCGGGGGAAGACCTCAAGCGATGGCTTGATGTCTTGCCTCGCTGCCGGCCCCGCTGCTGGTTGGTCAGGGGTCCAAAGAGAGGAACCTCCTCACTATACGTGCCGTCTCAAGCAATACCGCCTTCTGTATCCGACTTTTGATCCAACCATCAAGTGTTATGATATGTAATTAGAGGTAGCGCCGCGCTTGCAGCCTTTTTGGTCTGTAGCCGAATAGGGCCGGTACCTCTTCCTCACATAAGATCAAGGCAATGCTGTCTCGTCAAGTGATGGTATTGTTGTCGCGATTCGTACGGTTTGTAAGATTTCCCGGTGGCCTAATCTCGTCATTAAAGCCCGGAAACGCATTTGTTAGCCTGCTGGTGGTTCAGTTCATTGTACACTTTGACATGAACACAAAGGCTCGCTTTCACTGCTGGCGTTTCCCCATTGCCTTGGCAAATTTGGTATGATCCCCTAAGGTTTAGAATTCTTTAGTTCTTTGAGATATATGGTTGGAGATGCTAATAAGTGAATACTCTATAGTATTTCCAAGCGTTTATCAACTGCAGAGGCCGTTGAGGACCAGGCTTGTTTGCCACCTCATTGGATTTTAAGATTTCATTTTTTTTTTATTTTTGCGAAACCCGGAAAATTTTGTTAAATTATTGAATTAAACGGGAACGTAGTCGTTGTTAGTTAGTCTTAAATAAACATTTGTTCTCATAAATATCATGTCTTTTCATGTAACATAATGGGAGCGCTCTTCATTGTCTACCTGACGCGTGTCAGACAAATGCCCCTTCCACGTGTCAGGTTCCGTCACCTTGAGCCTACGTCACTCTTCCTGCCGAGTAAATACTTATATTTTCCTGTTAATGTTTTCTATATTATTTTCTCTGAGATACTTTTTTATTGCTTCGGTTGACTGTTTTAGGGGATGCATTAGTAAATTACCGATTATTTATTATAGTTATGTGACTCTCTGTATACTTAATCTCTTGCATTTATGTATTGGTATATGTATTTTATTGATTGTTAGCGGTAGTATCAAAAGCAACGTCATATTTATGTTAATGTAATTCAACTAATTGTTATAATTGTGATTTTCTTATATTAAAAACGGACCTTTACTCACGTTAGTCGTAGATTTATATTGTTGAAATCCTTGTTACGAAAATCTTATGTTATTCGCTGAAATGTTTTAAAGTATGATAGGAGTTTTAGTCGCTTTTTTATACTGTTAATAGCCGTGCAAAAAATCTGAGTGAGAGGGTATTTTCTCTTTATGATATTAGATTAGATTAGTAAACGATATCGTTTTACGTCACGCCACGAGCGAGAGACAGAGAGAGACCGATAGAGAGAACAAAACCAACGTGCGGCAAGTCGCTGTGGGTGGGCCAACGTGGGCAGGCTCGAATGGTTGCGGCGCCATGCGCAAATTGTACCAGGCGCTTATGAATAGCGAAGAGTTCATTTTGCATTTGGCTCGTGTTGTGAACTCGATCGCTCCTCGGCACCGATGCGATGCCTACGACTTACAAATACTACACACAATAATAATGATATTGTGGAATATAATTTTGGTAACACTTATTAAAAAAAGTACCTCCTTTTGTACGTTGGAATCCTAATCTGTTTACATAAAAGCGAAAGGTCGCCTAACAGGAAATTTCGAAAACCGCGGCACGTACAGATGAAATTTTGCATTTTGAAGGTAGTTTATAATTAGTAGACAACCTAAGAACGGATTTTTGACAGGGCCAAACAAGGTCTTGGGCAAATTTAATTTTACGTCCCTGTAAACAGGTAGTTAATTATAATATAAGTTAATTACATTAGTTAATTATAATATAACCCTATGAATTTGTATTGATGACCAATAATTTCACTTTTTATTTGGCATTACGAACCCAAACAAGCATCGTCAGCTGTTTTTATGTGGGTCACTATATTGCATCATTTAGTTTTAAACTCATTGGTTTGGAGTAATGTGCTCAATTCGTATACCTGCTAATAAAGAGAAAAACGTGTATTCTAAATCTGAGATACTAATATATAAAGCTGAAGAGTCTGTTTGTTTGTTTGAACGCGCTAATCTCAGGCACAGCTGCTCCGATTTGAAAAATTCTTTCAGTGTCAGATAGCCCATTTATCGAGGATAATGAGCGATTAAAATTGAATGTATTTTTTTCACCTAATTTTACGAGGATGAAGTCGCGGGTAACAACTAGTGTATTATATTATATAAGTAACTAACCTTATTTGATGACGTAATAACAACCCCCTCCCCACTATTTAAATTACGCATTTATGCAAAGTTTTTTAAGTATCCCTGCTTAGTTGTATAAATTTCTCAGATTTATTAATTAATTGACTGCATTTTTATGATTATATATCTCAAAGATTTATTACGCATGCCATTTGTCTGACAATTTATTACGTTGTAAACTACGAGGAAAATTGATTAGCTTTTCTATAGCAATCATTAAATAATCACTGTATTGATAAAACGGTCACGATTTACAACAATTATCGGTCATTAAAAAGTCGTTCTGCATTGATAAGGGTACCTTGTAACTTCATAACAAGTGAACTGACTAGATTCTACACATCAGGGTTGGTAGAGTGTGGTAGAGTTTCGTACAATTTGATATTGTAAAGTACATCTACGATAAATAAAGTGGCCAAGAGCAGGACACGCTTCCATAGAAGGGTTCCGTTTCTTTTTTATATCACAAGGGGCAAACGAGCAGTCAGCTCATCACCTGAGTGACTACTGATGCCCATGTACATCTACAGCGTCAGAAGGCTCGCAGTAGCGTTGCCGGCCTTTAAAGAATGTTTTAGCCACCGGGAATTCTCACAAACCGAACGAGACGCGACAACAATCCATCCATCAACAAATACAAAATCACTTGACGAGACAACAATGCTACCACTTCACGCCGATCTTATGTGAGAAAGAGGTACTGGTACCTAGTGGCGCTCGCCCAAATTGGCTCCAGACCAAAAGCACTGCAAGAGTGGCACTACCTCTAATATCGCTTAAAATTATTTTCCTAATGACTCAAATGTCAGAGCGAAATATAAGGGTTCCTTGTAGGACTACGGAACCGTAAAAATCCTTCGATGAAATGATTTTGTTTTTTTTTGTGTTGGAAAAATTTAGATTCACCTAGTGGCCGGTGTCATCAGGGATTCCAGAAAGTTTTTCAAAACGTCTTTAAGCTGAAACATGGAAATACCCTTTTTCTCAATACCTCTGTATTGAGATTGGCAACTCTTTGCCATTGAAAAGCCTACATCGTTTCGCTACGTGGCATATATTTGTTTATGATTTGAATGTACAAGTGTAACACAAATACGTATGGAATATCAAGGCGACATTGTAATTAATTCTGTAGCTGATAAAGAGACTGGTTTAAACAAGACATGACATAAGCCCGTGTTTATCTAGGGTAATGCTGTACCCAGATTATTTTTGAAGTACGTATGTATAATTTTTCCGTTTCCCCTTCAATTAAGCTTAAAGGCTTGCTAGGGATGGGTCCTAAAATAAATCATAGATGACTGGCTTTGTACCGTATTACTTATAGTTTACAGTCTATCCCTTTTACAATTGAATCCTTACAAACATTACAAATACGAAAGTAATTCTTTCTGTTACTTTTTCACTCCTAAACCGCTGAAACAATTTAAATGAATATATTTGATAGGGATAGATTAGGCCTTGTAGACGTACATAGGCTACTTTTTTGCGCGAAAATGAATGTTCGCATGAAAAATGAAATCATGCAAACAAAGTCGCGGGTTACAGCTAGTAATAATATAAATGATGACGAATATTATGGTTTTCATTGGAATAATGATACAACTGGTCAGTCAGACACGTTAACCAGAATCACCTTGCATTGGTTGAGCTTAATCTTGAGCGCATTCGGGTCAGGGAGAGAAGCTGATTTGCGTAAGCGCTTATACTTCTGAGAATTTCTGTGCCCCCAGTACGCGGGGGAAATGACGTATTGTTCTGTCTGATTGTACCGAGGTTGATGCCGGAGCCAGACATAGCTCAAAGTGTTTATACATTTTGTCTTTGAAGATTCTTAAGTTCTACAAAATTTTGAGCAGCTACACAAAGTCCCCGGGCATACTTTATGATCATTGAAATGATCATTCAAATGACGCTATATCTAGCCCCGGCATTATAGTAATACAGGATGCAAGTAATGGCAGTTTTATTGACGTTTTACTTTCAAAACGTTCCTAGATAGTTGATAATTTTTTTTTTATTATGAGGAGCAAGCTGGCGGTTCACCTAAGTGACTACCGACGCCCATATACATTTGTATCAGTAGAAAGCTCGTAGATGTGTTGCCAGGCTTTTAAGTTTGGGCCACCTGGAACTCTCACAAACACTCGCGTACTATCTAAACGCGTTATAAGAGTAACGTGTTATTTTAATATCTAACTCTGACCCCATGACTGGTATATGGGTGTAAAGCTACTGCTTCTGTATTTCTGTGTCAGGTTTTGTTGGTAGCGCTGGTCTTCACTAACAAGAAGGAAACCTTTAAAAAACAGTAATACACTAGTGGAGGTTGTTTAACTTCCTAAACTGGTTGGTGTAGCGTTCTGGTTACGAATTTACCACCTTCCCTTCCTTTTATTATTTTTTTTAATTTCATTGCTCAATGATTTATGTATTTGTAAATAAAAATTTCAAAATTCCAAAAAATTTTTTTTCAGTTTTATCATATTCTTATAAAGAAAGAGATTCCAGGGGTGTAAAACATAACTTAATCTCTGAAGCATGAAACCTTAGGTTTGAGTAGAGTCTCGTGTTAATTGACACCTACAAGCTTGTAAAGTTTTAAATGTGACCCGTGGACAGGTACCAAGTGAGAAAGGTGACCACAAATAACTGCTTAACTTATTTTTAAACGGCTGATTTTTCAAAATATTATAGTATTTTGTAGAAAAGTTTTAGACGCTTACAATGGCTAAGAGCTTTTTGTCAGACGCCTTAAAGTTCACCAAAAAATTAATGTTCTAATGATAAAACAATGCCTTAGCACAAACAAATATTCTGCAACGCATGTGTAGCACCCTTGCGCTTATTGGCATGGTTAAATAAATAATTAAAAAAAAGTTAAGTAAGTCTCTGGTAACAACTAGTATAATATGTACGCAGAAGTGAGTTATTTATTTAGTTATATATATAATGTTTAGTTATCTATCCCGGTTTTGTACCAGGGTCCGCTTACATTGCAGAGGATATGGCTCTGGGACGAGTTAAGATGACGTTATCCCCGCAACCCCTACAATATCATTCACTGACATTAATCAGGACCCACAGCTTTACATGGTCCGTTGGCGCAGTGGACAGTGACCCTGCCTTGCGCTCCGGGGGTCGTGGGTTCGATTCCCGCCACGTGTCTGGCTGTATTACCTCTATGTATGTAGTCATATATTTCTATAAAAAAATGTTAATGTATAACAGGCGTCTGTTACATATAACACAGGCATTAAGATGTCTACCTTAGGAACGGATGTCCATGTATCATATAGTCCTGTATATATTTATTAATTTATTTTATGGCTTCCGAAACACAGTGGAGGTCAGATATTAGGAAACCAGTGTTACAATGGATCACCCATCCATACACCCGGACACAGCTAGAGCTACTTAACCAAACGATAGAGAGTGTGAGTGTGAATTTATTAAAATTCTATTTTAATAATCTTCTTCTAAATTAACAAAGTTAATCCTGATTTCTTTCTTACGTAAATATGGTCTATTATTCTAAATTTACGTTTAACGCATACTCATTTCAAATGGTTGATCAATTGGTTACAGTTGACTTTATTAAATGCAGTACTTAATTCATATTTTTTTTATGTATACATACTAGCTGACTCTACGTGGATTTACTTACAAACTACACAATTTTTGACTTTGGAAGAAGAACTTAATGCACACATCTTCTCTTCTCTATGTCTATCCTTTAGTGTGTCCGTCTTCGGACGTAGGCCTCCTCTCCATTTTTCCATGCTGTCCTATCCAGTGTTATATGCATCCATCCACTACCAGCTTGTCGGCAGATATCGTCTTTCCATCTTTTGGGGGGTCATCTCTTTTCGCGGGTGTGCAATGTGCCCTGCCCATCTCTACTTTTTTCTTTCTATGTCTTCTACCACTATCATTTATCAAATATTTCATCGAAACCGAACATGCCATATCAACAATGACACGCAGAAACAAAAATTAAAAAAAATGATTTCAATGGGTAGCTTTAAAAAGAGCTTAGGATGAAAAATTTAACTTAAAAAAAGAATACACAGACAAACACATAAAATTTATATAGCGTAGATGTATAGATATACGATCGTGAAGAATCAATTTTTCACAGTTTGTTCGTATTTGAATTAATAAAGGGGAGAGTTTTTCGAAGATCAGTTGTTTTTTGGAATTAGATTTGGTTAACGTAACAGTCATGAGGGTTTTATTGATTTTCTCTTTATGTATTTTCATATTAGCGACGTTTATAAACGAAGTAACCGGCGGATGTAAGTATATTTTTACTAATCTTACTAGTTTCAATATAAGCTTAGTAGGAAAAATTAGACATATCTAAAAAGTATTCCTAAAATTCTTTTAAAAAGAGACAAACATATTATTTAATGGGATTTAGACTGCGAGAGAAGAAGATAGAATACAATTAAAAGTGTATAATCTTTACTCTTCTTCTTTTCTTTGCTTGGACTTTCGTAGTCTTGTCCCTGCATATTAAGGAGCCGGCACATACGTCGTATTCAAAATTATGTATCATTTTTGTTCATTTACGTATTAAAAATCTTTGATTAATTATCATGGCGTCATTCGTCATGGTTCGTCATTTGTCACAATATCAAAAGAAGTTTTACTTCATTCCCCGAAATAGTCAACGTGGTGTATCATTTTTGTACAATTGCGTCTGTTAAATGATTTATATTCATTATTTTTAACTTAATCCTTATACACAATATCAAAGAAGTTTAACTTCAACTGCGCGAAAATATCAATAATTTTCTATTGTTACAGTGGGTGTCCTGAAATATGCAACGTGCTACGATGATTCTGATTGTACTAGGATGTGCAACAAGAGATGTGTGAGTGGAGCTACACAGGGTTCCTGTTCCGGAGGCGTTTGTTATTGTGCGCTACTTAATTAAGAATGC
>JANCMC010043217.1:23604901-23739568 GCA_024363005.1 Charaxes varanes
CAGTTTTTCGTTAACGCACTGTTTTGTATTGTGATATCAATTTACCATAAAGGTTTTACGCCTCCCATTAAGTTGCATACAAAATGTATGCTTTGGAACAAAAAGATACTGGTTGGAAATAAAAATCGACTGAATAAAACCGAAAAAAAATGCACGCATTTCATTGTAAGAAGTTTTAAAAAATGAAAATAGAAAGCGATGTAGTTCAAAGAAAAGCAGTTTACGCACCTTGCTTAAGTGAGTAATTAATGTACCCGTGTTAATTTAGTGCTACCAAAATAACAATCCTGCATTAACAATTCACTTTGCACTTTAAGCAACAATTCACTGTAGAAGCTACTACTGTTTCGGAAAAATTGTTACATTTTTTTAAAAAACATTGTCATCGGTTCCTCAGTCAGGAAATTTAATGCCCTTTTTATTGTGCCTTATTCTGAATAAATAATCTATTACATTATTATTGTTGTTACTTTTTTCGTTCTATAACAAAACCTACGATCTTTTGCTTTGATTGGTGCAGTCAATAAATCAATATAAAGGTAAGTACTTCTGACAAAATAATATAAATTAGATATCGTCGAAAATTCGGCTGGTTCGGCCAGCCGAAATTCGGCCAGAAATGTTTAGATTGTATGCTTATTTACAACTTTATATAAACTAGTGGACCCGTTAGACGTTGTCCTGCCCAAACGTTGGGTCACTTACTATTTACTACATTGTATTATCCTATAACATTACTCTCCGTTACCGTTTCTGTTCCCTTTCCCGTTCAGTTCAGTTTTCGTTCCATTTCCTTTTCGCTTTGCCATTCCTTTCTTATGTATAATAAACCTTGTTCCAAAAATAACGAAGAAAACAAAAGGGAAATTATCCAATTTGGTGCAGTCGCTCGGAAGTTATGCACGTGCGAACATTTCAGCGACTCATTTTTATTTGCGACTATAAATTGAGATGTAAGCTAGCCTATCTTTCAATTTGGATCAAACTGCACACGATGTGCAAATTTGAATAAAATCGGTTAAGTAGTTTAGGAGTCCATCGCGGACAAACAACGTGACGCGTAATTTATATATATTAAAGAATTTATATCTATTCGTTTTACAACGGCATTGGTAAGCGTGCATTAATTTAACGTCATATCTACGCTTTAACACAATCTTATAGTAAATAGTACGCATGTGTGTGTAAATTACGTAAATCGTTTGGCATTGGTGTGCGTGTGTTTTTTGAATAGGTTAATATATTATTAAGATTCACTCTTCTATATAAACTATTATAGTGCCAAATTTCATACTCCTCGGTCCCCGCAATTTTTTATAACAGTACCGCAAATTTTCGCTTCACGTATATATATAGATAAAGGCGTAACTTTAGGTCAACATGCTTACGTTTCATAGAACCTGCATTTTTTCAAAGCTGACATAACTATGAATTATCTATAATTTTAATGTAACACTTTAATGTGCGAGTAACTTTCACTCGCTTGGAGTAATTAAGGAATATAAATTTTTTAACTAACATAAGATAACTTTTTACGCTTTATACGAAGTTTATAGAGCGCAATAATTCGATTTATAATAATTTTTATTTGAATGATGGAAATGCTTGAGAATAAATTGCTCTAACCATATATGAATTATTGTGAAATGTAGATAATAAAAATAATTATAAAAGCCTCGTATTAAGACTAAACTTTTTAATCGACTTCAAAAAAAAATCCAGACTTAGGGACCTTCAAACAAGGAGCATATTAATTTCTCAAAAGCCGGTAACGCATCTGCGAGCCCTCTGGTGTTGCAGTTAGGTGAACCACCTGCCCGTTTGCCCCTTGCTTTATAAGAAAAAGGAAGACGTTCTTAATTCCATTGGTATATATTTTTTATATATGTACAGCGCATAAGCTGAGATTTATGATCCGATTTACGTGATTCATCTCTACTTTGATGCGGAATAGTTGCCATTTCGTCCCAAGAGAGTTTAACTCAATTTGGAACAGCAATGTTCATATTATTAACATTTTTTTATTTATTAATTAAGTCGGCACCATCTGCATCGATTTACCGGGGAACCTATTTGGCTTGGTACCGACTTCAACACATCAGCAAGTGTCTACTAATTAATCGAAAGTACTAATAATTTTTGCTTTTTAGTTTCTTTGTGTTTTATGTATATAACTGCTTTAATATAAAAAGCGGCAAAGAGCATGTCAAGTCCAGGGTTCCGGATCTGATATTTGTAAAATGATTTCAAAAGTTGTTCGTTTCGTTTCGATTCGTTGAAAATAATTTTCTTAGTGGGTTTTTAGCATGTTCTATGAACATGAAAGATTTCAAGACCTAGTAATTTGGAAATCCTAAAGGTTTGCAGGTTTCCTTGCGCGAACATGGACGGACGGATGTACACCATGAAACTATAAGGGTTCATTGTAGGGTTACGTAACCCCAAAAATATATTCTATATATAACTTTCACAGGTGCTTTTGAAAATCCGACTGGAGTCTTTAGTATAGTTTGACTTTGACTTGGCTTTATTACAGAAAACATATTAAACTTTACTAGTTACCCAAATAGACGGCTTAATTTTTAACAGAGCACTGGGATTCCTCACAAAAATGTTAAAACGTCAAAATTGAAATAAATATCGAAACAAAAGTAAACAATTTCGCGGGTAACAGCTTGTACGATCTAAATTGGACGTCACGCGACTTGCGGTTATTAAGTACTATGTAATATAAATCATATGTTGCATAACATAGTATATTTTGCACTAAAACATAGTATTAGCGGTAAGCACAGTCATATTAGAGAACAAAAGAGACCTTGAGCTGCGAACGAAATGCTTACGAAACTGCCCTATTGTAAAGTGAAACAATTATTTTATTTCAAATATATGTACGAACTGTTTTTATATATATAATAACGGGCAGGTGGTTGACCTGAGTGACAGACATTTTTTTAATTAACTTTTAAAAAAGGAGAAGGATTTATATTTGCTGGAATCTCCTTTTTTTCATTCCATATTACATAGAAATTTCCCTTATTTTTCAACTTTCATTGTTCTTCATTCTTAGGGTTCCGTAGTACTATAAAAAACCCTTATTATTTCGCTCTGTCCGTCCGTCTGTCTGTCTACCCGTATGGTGGTCTTCCCCTAGCATTTCCAAACCATTAGACGTAGAGACTTGAAATTTTCTGTGCTGATAGAACATGCTAAAAACTCATTAGGAAAATTATTTTGAACGAAATCGGATAACAACCTTTGAAGTTATTTAACAAATACGTTTATAGCGTATCAGATACCGAACCCGTCTATATAAGCGTGTCTTAACACGCTCTTGGCTATTTTTTATTAGTATATGAATTAAGTACAGAGATCATTTTTGTCACTTTACTACATTCGATTATAGATTTAAGATAGTGGAAGTTAACTTTGGAAATCTTCTTAGTTAGTCTGGGCTTTTTGAAGTATCCGCGATTTAAAACCTTGAATTAAATACACTTCAGTAATCGTAAAAATAGAAGAAAAATTATGAAAATTTATGACGCCATACTTTGGTACGGCCTTCGAAATGTAACATATATATGTACATTAAGAAATCACATATAGAGAGAGGTGATATAAGTTCAATCACACTACTGTTCAGCTTTATTTATCAGTATATAAATGCTTCGACTATGCATTGCAGAATGACAAAAAAGTTAATTTTTATATATTTGTTTCCATAAACCAAGATTTTTTTTCCTGCATTTTTAAGTTTAAGAAAATGAAGCAACGTCCTTGTAAGGTGACACAATGATCGAATGAACAATTAAGGCGTAGAAGCGTAACAAACAAGTTCACATTTATAATATTGTTTAAAAACATAGGATGTGTTTTATGTTATAAAAATAGACTTTTTGAGCCTGAAAGTGGGAAAAGGGTCAACTGACTTTTTAACTGGGTAGAGTTTATGGCGTCGTTCTAATAAAATGCGAATGCGCGATGCGAGCAAACTTAGTTCGTACGAACGTGCGATCAACCATATTGATGTTTTAGTAGCGTCCAAATAGCCATCAAAATAGAAGCCATCGAAGCAATTAGGACGCTTGTCCTAATTTTCGCACGCGCTATCGCGCGACACTTCTTGCATCGCTAAGTTTGATCGCACGTTCGGACAAACTAAGTACGCTCGCATTGCGCATTCGCTTTCTATTAGGGCGATGTCTATGTAATTAGAATTTATTGCATGACGATCAGAAATGATGAAGTCTACGGGTCTTTACAAATCGCACGGCTGTAGATTTTTGGACGCCGTGTTAGTGTGGGTGGAATGTGATGGTACCTGTTGAGGTCATGAGGTGTAAATCAGTCTGTGGATTCAGCGTGTGTCCGCCCACGCCGTGCTTTCGGCACGTGTGTTTTGGTGCATTAAAATAAAACTTTCAAAATGTATATAGAGCGCGGATGTGTGAACTGGTGGATGTGGCATTTGGTTTGTTTCGTTGTGGGTGTTTTGTTTGCCGCGGCCGCTTCCTGCATTTTATTTTGTGTCTGCTGTGTAAGTTTTGAACGTTCATATGTTTTGATGTTTTTATTAATGTACACTGAGATTAAGTATTCGTAAAAAATACTTTAAAAAACTTTATATACCTAATTTACGTGGCCGACAAGAACAACCTCAAAGGATAGCTACAATTAATGTTGACATCTACAACACCAGAGGGACCGCAGAAATGAGTATGCTCTTTTCTTGAAGGTCTCTAAGTCGCATCCGTTCGGAAATACCGAAGATGGCAACTGATTCCACGAAGGTAAGAACTTCCCAGAGAATCACACGGTTGTGGACTTGAGGACATCAAGGTGATGAGGTTGGAAATTCAAATTTTGACGAGATGTCCTGTGGTGGAAAGCAGCTGCCAGTATTAGTTCGAACAATTGCTTGGAACACTCCCCATGATACATGCGGAAAAAGATGCAGAGTGAAGACACATCTCCGCAATGACAGAGGATCGAGCCGACCGGAAAGGGCTTGGTTGCCGGGTTACATTCTCATTCGTTATATTTGTTTTATCCCTATACCGAAATTCATCATAATTGATTCAGTAGTTTAGGAGAGAAAACGTAACAGACAGAGTTACTTTCACATTTATTTTTTATTTTATTTAAAAACGTTCACCAGCAGTTGGTATAATAACACGTGAATAAAAAGAACATACATATAACGATATCAACTAATTGTACAAGTATATTAAGGTAAATACCACATTCAGAATAGGAAGGTAACAAAACTAAAATTTATAGTGACAAATAATTCATAGAATCCAACCATTACATGCATGAAATAATATACGACTTTGATTACGGTGGTGGCGGATACGGTGGTGTAGCTTTCGGGTTGCAGCATTGCACCGATTTTCCTTCATATTCAGTTGCGGATTTAAGCTAAGTAGTTTAGTATTTCATGTATGTTATAGTTACAGTATAATATTTAAACATTTTTATAGGTAAGGATGTATGGTTGTGAAAAATGTCAGCTAAGTATAACTTGCATCAATGTTGGGGGTACCTTGAGCTAATAATCCGGAGATATGTGGCCCGCAGAGGACACGGACAGGAATTTTGGTACAACTCTGAACCTTATCGGGGCAAGCGTAAGCAATGAACATGCGGGCACTTGTACCGATAGAAGAAAATACTAAATTACTTATTTACTCAGAATGTTGTTGAGCTATTGTATTATTTCGTAATTTTAGGCGAGTTTATAATAAATGAGTTTGGAACTTTTAGTGTTAACACATACGATACGCGCGAAAATATTGCACCCACATGTTATAAAGAAAAAAATTAGCCTAAGATTAGCAAAATATATTATAACAGAAACGCAGGTCAATAATATCTATTATAAACGTTCCGATAATTGCTATATCGTAATATCGTACCCCAAATACAAATTTAGTAACAAATATTAATTTTAAAAGTAGATAAAGTATTTTCTTCTCCCGACCGAAATTTTCTCTTGTATGTCTATTATCTATATATGAATATAAATCCGAAAGGCCACCTGACACGGAGTCCCGAAAACCGCAGGACATAACATAACAATTAAATTTAACAGGAAGATAGTTTATAGTTAGCTAGATAGACAGATTTAAGCTAAATACAGATTTTTCAAAATTAATGTTAGAAACTTTTTATTTATATAAACTTTTTTACAAGTACTGAACGCATGTATATTATTTATTGTTTTTTTAAATCATTATTTATATAGTTTGGTGATAAAACTTACGACCTAAAGGCTAAGTTTACAAGGGTTCCTCGTGGCCTTCACTGATTATTGCACTTTCTTTTTGATTAGGAAAAAAGACCAAGGGATAGGTTAATTTTACGCCTACGAATTCGCGGGAACGAGCTAATATAATATAAATAGACGTTTATAATAAATTAAAATACGCCTTATAATATTCACAATAGGTAATAAATTGTATACACAATAAGTAATAAATAAATAACTTACAAACTACAATGTAACGTTTTGTATAAAAGTAATATTTTTAAATCTTTTTAGAATTTAATAGCAGCCGGTATATACTTTGAAGCTTAAGTTTAATACTTTTATTGTTACTAATAATACATTTTATTTGCCCTCTTTCTCCATAAAAGTTTTAACATCTATACAGTAAAAATTATAATTACCGTATAATTTGAAAGGGGCATAAAAATAAACAATTTCTATAATATATGTGCGTTTTTATGTGTTTTTTCTTAAGTTTCAAAACATACTTACATAGCAAAACATTTTTGTATGAAAACGGGCAGACGGTTCCATTAGACACTTTAAAGACGAGCATAATCCTTTCTCAAAAGTCAGCAATAAAAAATATCTATATATCAATTATACATAAAGCAAAATCTTTCGGTACCATTTTACGAAAATGGCGCGAAAGGAGCAAAAAGTTTGACACAATTATAGTTTATTGGAGGTTGTGCGAATACGAATTAAATGCTAATAATATTTTATAAAATATTTATTATATTATTAAAATAAAATCTCACACACACCAATGCCAAACGATTCATACACTCATATATACTTTTTATTATAGGATGATGTCAAAGCGTATTCATGACAATCATGACAAAACAGCAACCTTTTTTAATAATGACGTTTAAATGAATATAGAGTATGTAAAACTAATTAAGATTTATGACCAAATTAGACGACTTAAATTTAAGTATTTTGGCTAATTCTTCTAGTTATATTTAACCTTGTGAATAAAAAGAAAATGGAGAAAAAATTGATGACGAAATAAAATTTATCATATAAATAAAATTTAATAATACTCTTGCAACACCGAAATAAAATTGTTTTCTATAATGCAAGCATAAGAAATATTTTTTCATTAAAAAAAGAAAGACCTATTTTTAAAATTTTTGTCTGTGCGTCTATTTATTACGGCCAATCGCCAAAACGGTGAGATTTCTTTAATTTCAGCAAAAGTGAGAGTTTTCCGCAATCGAAAAGTATTTAAACAAAATAATTAATTAAACCGAAATGAAGCAATATGTCACAGCTTGCGCTTTATATTATAGATTAATTACTGCCTTTTTAGACGAGAGCGATAAGCACGTGGCTTCACAAAACAAAGTTCTCGAAGTTAAGTCCCGGTTCAGTGCGATACTTTTGACCGAGTTGTTTGCGAGAACTCCGCGGGGTTCACTCGAGCGCATGCAACCTATTTCATATTGTTATAATAATTTGTACTAAATATTGTTATCTTCTTCTACTTAGCGTAATATCGGTCTAGTACCAAGGTGAACTGAAATGGATAGCTAACTCAGCCGTTCAATTAACAGCCTAGCCTCTTTACTAAACGGCGCTGATCAACTAACTTCGTAAATAATGATTTTAATATTAGAAGGGAATCTTGTACAAGGAGTTTCATATCTTGTACCAATAAAAACACAGCTTAAGGAAGTTGGATTCTACTTAAACCGGTACGATTTTCTTGTTACATATTAAATCCAGAAGTATTTCTGAAACTTATTAAATATGAATGAAATATGTGTGAAAGTAGATTTTAATATTAGAAGGGAATCTTGTACAAGGAGTTTCATATCTTGTACCAATAAAAACACAGCTTAAGGAAGTTGAATTCTACTTAAACCGGTACGATTTTCTTGTTACATATTAAATCCAGAAGTAATTCTGGATCTTATTAGACGGGGGCCCGGCACGTACAAATGAAGGGTCGCTACGTGGTCGCATTTCGTAACAAAATAATTACGTTATTTTGGGTCTCGAATTGTCCCTACTCGTACGCTTTAAGGTTTTTACGACTGCTGCCGAACTCGTGTACCGAACACCATAAAGCGGTAATGAGCTCTAATGCGTAATAGGGGAAAAAATGTAATATATATTACAATACGTGAAACGTAATCTTTTGGAGCCGTTTTACGAAAATTGCGCGAACAGATGAGTATGTTATTTTACACAATTATAGTTTATATAGAGGAAAGTGTGTGAATACTAATATTTTTCTTAAATATGCAATATTAATATATTAAATTATAATTAAATGCACGCACACCAATGACAAACGTTTATTTACACCATTTACACACATGTATGCGATGTTAATGCGAAATCGTGACTACCGGATGGTATATTAATTTTATTTTCCTATGAATAGTACGCATAAAGGTTTGCGAGCAAAATTTAGACCAGCCAGCGATTTTTGGTACTTGTTAATTTGCAATACCCTGACTGGGCTGTATGTACAGTTATAATTATCTAAGCAAATTTATGAATAAATGAAAAAAAATCATTAAGGCTTCATACAAAAAAAGATACTTTTTCAGGGTTATAAGTTACTCGCTTGTACGCGCGACTTTGCTCGTTGTCGTTTTCCTCAACGTTCACAGAAACTTTCAACCCCTAATTCGCCCCTTTCAAGTTTCATTTTCGCGACAAAAGAAACCCATGTCTTTCTCCAAGGTACATACTCCATCTATAGCGCAATTTTATCAAAATCGGTTCAGCGGTTTGGGCGTTAAAACGTAAGATTAACTTTCACGTTTATAATATTAGTTGGCAAGTAGGAATATTTAATATCATTACGAATAAACTTTATCATCGTCTGAAAAATTGAAAAGAGGTCGTAACTTAATTAATGGCCGGCATTTGAGCCAATCGCTAGGTTAAGCAGTTCTTACCGCGGCCGGATCATAGGTGGGTGGCCTATTCTAACACAGATTTTTCAAATATCCGACCTCCTCCATGTTTCGGAAGACACGTAAAACAGTGGGTTCCGGGGATGACGTCAGACGGCAATCGGTCATCTTAACTCGCCCCACATCCACTTTCTCTCAAATTTAATCGGACCCTGGTACTGGACCAGGATAATATTAAGTAGTAGAAGATCGTGAGAAATATTATAAAGAATAAAACACAATTTCAATATAGAATTTATTAAATCAACATAATGATAACAGCATTACAAATAGTTATAAATAATTTTGATGATTGACAAAGAATACAGAACGGAACCCGCGACCCTGGCTCGGAAGCCATTCACTGCCTTGAACCAAAGGGCTAGTCGAACTATTCAGTTACAAAATACATGTCAAAAATGCAATATCCTGGTAAGGAATGTACAAAATGATTAATATTGGATGATCTTATGTTTAGATTCATTTTATATAACTAGGTTACATTTATAATACTTTCATTGAGTCATTTCACTTATACCTAAAAATAATAAATATATAAGGCACCTCATCATGTCACAAATATATGAAAAATACATCGTGTCTTAAACTATGAATAGTTAAAATATATTTTGCTCCTCATGTCACAAATATATGCAGAATACAATGTGTTTTAAACTATGAACAGTTAAAATATATTTTGCTCCTCATGTCACAAATATATGAAGAAAACATCGTGTCTAAACTATGAACAGTTAAAATATATTTTGCTCCTCATGTCACAAATATATGAAGAAAACATCGTGTCTAAACTATGACATATTCAATAAATCGCTTATAAACAAATTTTTGTGATGTTCAAATTTTACCTACATCTATTTGTTTACAAAAGTGCATAATTTTATTGCTCTCGAATGATTTCTCTTATTACTATGTTTTTTAAAAAGTTAAATTCTTTTGTCATAACCTTGAAAATTAAATTGCGCATTTCGGAGAAATCGCTTATAAGTGGAGTTTTAGGTCTAAGCGGAAGACGACTAATTTGGTATTCCGAGCGTTATATATTCTAAGCCGCTAGTAGCTGCGTTGAGGAATGCTTGGATTAGTAAAATGGAGGAAAGGTTAGGTTTGCATGGCGCCCAATTTTCTTGGTAATTTTTTTCTTAGTCCAAATCTTTAGCATATTTATGGCTGTATTTATATATACCATTACGTAACTTCATGTTGTTAAGAGAAATAAATAAACTTTCTTTATTCACAGTGGACTTGAATACTGAAGTAGTAATTTAGTTGTAGTAGTAACTACAACTACATTACTACTTCATTATTTTTTTATTCAGGACAATCTTCCGTTAAAATTATCCATCTATTTTTAAGAACACTAGATGTACTTTAAATCAAATCAAATTTAAAGAGGAGATCGTAGCATAATCAGTGGTCAGCATTTGAGTCGATCTCTAGGTTAAGTAGGTCTTACCGCGGTTGGGCGACAGATGGGTGACCTTGTTTTCAAATATCAGACCTCGATGTTAGTCGTCGTAGAGATTGTGGGGGTTTCGGGGATGACTTCAGCCGGCAGTCGGTCACCTTAACTCTTATCGCAACCAGATTTTCTGCAATTTAGGTTACTAGACAGCAATAACGGTATGTTGAAGAAAAATATGTTATAAGTACTTATATAATTGTAAAAACTTTAAATATAACACACGTAACCGGTTTTTATTTTCAGACTTTATCACAAAGCCTCGAAATAGCTACCACATTCAGGCCATCTAAGGATTATAGAATATATAACAGAGATGTTTGCTACCGAAATGCTTAGAAGACGAAGTATCGTGCTTTGACTGCAGTGTACCCAACTGCCCAGATATACTTTCTTTTTGCTAGTGGATGTACTGAAATTATTTTAACTTAACTGCTCATAATATTTCCTAAACCTCTCAAGCAACAGTTCCGATTAAGTAAGGAGTTGGTAGCGTTATAATTATTTATTACGTCCCCCCCCGAAGCGCCAAGTTCATAACTTAAAGTTAAATTACTTAGACACCAATTATAAACACGTGTACAAGTTTGAGCTTAGTACGAGTAAATCAACATGACAAGAATTGCTCAATTAAACCGCGAAATGAATTTTAAGATCAAAGGTGCAGTCATGTCAAAATAATGTCCTTGTTTGTATAGTTTGTCGAAAGAACTCATACATTATATTAATATTTAAAACCAATTGTTTAATTATATATCTATAGAAATAAAAAAAAATTAAGCGTCTTTTTGTAAGGTTGAAATAAAATTCTAACTAACTAAAGTCTAACTAATGTAGTTATGGTACCTACTTATAGCAAAATGGATTTTTGCCATTTTTGTGTCAGTCGTTCGAATATAAAGAAAAAGATATTTTTATTTCATTTATTTTGACGAACCAACAGCATTTTACAATATATAATTAGTGTACAATTATGGCGTCCTTAAACAATGTAAAACACTTTTACAGGCACGTACAGCCTTATAATACATAATGAGTACAACAAATTAAAATTAAAAATTATACAAAACTAAATATTAAAAACGTAAAAAAGTAAAATCTATATTATTAAAAATAAGACAATAAGAAAACATAAATACGAATATGTTATAATATAAATTAATCAATTTGAGAACTTGAGAAAAGGCATGTGATGTTGCTTTTAAAATCTATAAAACTATTGTGAAATAATGACATAATGACAATCATCCATATCCATCCATCTATAGGCCAGTGGGTTTCAAGGATGAACAGGACCCTATAAATTTTAGTTCGAGCTATTGAGAGTTCAAAAGATAAAATAAGATACGTCTTTACTAATTAGCATTACTACAAGCCTGACTGATTTCACGAACGACGAGAGAATTTATTAAGGGGCATCTGGGCTCGTCGTCACAATTAGGGGTTATCTATCATTTTACATGATTTTAAATAGATTTGTTTGGCATTTAGGAAGGTTGCAACCACATAATGTCAGCTCTGTTCTCGCATTATAGAACACAATTTTTCTCTGGGTCCTTAGATAATCTTACTTTCTAATCCAATTTATAAATTACGACACCACACAATACATTTAATATTTTACCATAAAACAAGGCAACAAACGCCTTACGTGCGTCAAACTTGAAATATTGCCAATCGGTATTCGGTAATAGCTGTTTGACGTTTTAATTTTTTTAATACATTTAACAACCACTGATACAAGCAGTTTACAACATAGATCATTGAGGAATATAATGTAAGGTATAGTTTGGAGAAGAATATATAGTACAAAGATTATTAAAGAGATAATTCCGGAATATTGTTCGATATGTTACATTTAATTTATTAATATTGTTCCCATTCACACGGTTAGTAATTTCATTCACCGGTCATCAAAGCCAATCAACACTGACGTGTACCACTGTACAGCTCCAATGACACAATAGTTAGCTATACTTGTTATAGATGTAGGCGTGAACACTTGCGTACCGTTTCCGAAGTTTTTGCCGGTCGATTCATTTTTCGCTTCAAATTTATAAAAAATACTCATTTTTCATTTTATTCCTATTGTATTTACTAGCATTTATTACAATTATTAGAAAAAAAACTAAGTTAATCGTAATGATGGCTATACTCGCAACGACGTTGGGTATTCTTTTAATTGCATCTACGGCTTGGTCTGCCGATGCCCCTAAAGGACCAAAAGTGACGCACAAGGTATTTAAATATATATTAATATTCAATATGGGTAAATAAATCACTTTATTTTCACTTAATATTATTTTTTACGAGTATCGAAACTTTACTCAACTACAAAGTCATGACGAGGTCGCTGACCTTGCGGATGTGACTCTCAGTTTAGTCTTCGGAGTTCTTTGTCTAGATAATTTTACGTATTTACTTCGCTCATTTTAAAGTGTTTCTATCTTTTTTTTAAATATCTTTATAAATATATAAATGATAATCGTTAAAGGAAAAAATATGTTGTTCTGAATGGTCCTCTATCTTTTGTATTAATATCACGTTTAGATTTAGACAGGTAGATTTCAATAGGAACTTAATAAACTCATATGGATTTCTTATTAAATTAGGCAATCCTATCAAAGAGGTCATCACAACAGTGTCTAAATAAATCTATATAAAATGTTAAATTATACTTTTTTTACACATACAGGTTACATTTGACATGAGCATCGGAGATCAACCAATTGGTTCTATTGTCATTGGTCTTTTTGGGAAGACAGTACCAAAAACCGTTGAGAACTTTTACCAGTTGGCTCAGAAGCCAGAGGGAGAGGGATACAAGGGTAGCAAATTCCACAGGGTCATTGACAACTTCATGATTCAAGGTGGTGACTTCACTAAGGGTGATGGTACTGGAGGTGAGTTAGTTTTATTAGTGTTATATTTTATAATGATACTAGTTATCAACTGTTAAAAATGTTTTTTTTAATTGTCATAAAATTGACTATAAAAAGTTTATAAATTCTAAAATTAAAAAAATATTATTTTACATAAGTTTTACAGTGGCCTGATAAAAAATAATAGCCAATAAAACTTGCAACTTAATTGGCAATTAAGCAACAACAGTATTTATAATTTGTTATAGGTCGTAGCATTTATGGTGAACGTTTTGAAGATGAGAACTTTAAGTTGAGCCATTATGGTGCCGGTTGGCTATCTATGGCTAATGCTGGCAAGGATACCAATGGCTCACAATTCTTTATCACCACAACCAAAACACCTTGGCTGGATGGTAGACATGTAGTTTTTGGCAAAGTGATTGAAGGAATGGTATGTATGCCTATTTATTCAAGTATAATTACATTGTAAATAATAAGTACATTACACATCTAAATGTGCTAGTACTATTGCAAACACATTTCTTTGTGCACACTATGGAAAAGTTTTAAAATGCTGTTTGCATTATTTAACAAATCATATACCAACAATATTAACATCATGATATGATCCATTTTCTTCATATACAGGGTGGGCCAGAAAGAATTGCGAATTTGAAAAAAATATAATAAAAAAACTAAATACAGTTCACATACAATGCTACAATTGTGCATCGGTGTGATTGCGAAAAGGAGTATTTTCTGTGGTCTAACAATTATAGCATATTTGAAAACACTAACCAGGATATAATTTTTTTTTCTTTCAACTACGCACTAATCTTATCAATATTCTCTACAAAACCGATCATCACAAAGGGGGTATTCCTTGTTTAGAACCCGAAACAGTGCGGAAATGCTGTATGAAATATCATTGTTGCACAGTTTTACGTTAACTCCTCATTTTTACTATCATATAAATTTATCATAGAGGTTTATTGTCACCCATTAATTGTCAAAGCTCAAAAAGATACTGGCCGAAAATAAAAACCTACTGAATAAAACCGAACAAAAGAACAAATTGTGCGCCTTCTATACCTACCGTTGTAAAACTTTGATACTTCATATTTAGCAAAAGAAAATGGAAAGAAAAGTAGATTAACCACCTTGCTGAAATGAGTAATTAATGCACTCGTGTTAGCTTAGTACCAACATAACACTCGTGCATTAATAACTCACTTTGCGCTCGGTGCAACAATCTACTATTAAATGTCAATTATAATGGAGGCATAGTTGTCATTATTTAGTTCTGATCAGAGATAGGTATATGTTGGTTGGTCATGTAATGGTCATATATGTGAAGGTCGCGCAAGCATTTATATTATTTATATCATGTCATATATTTAAGGATATCGTGTATTATGTGATACAATCTGCTAATGATTTCATTTGTTACTGTGGTTTTGCTGGTATGTTTTTTATGCTACATATAAAATGAACATATATATGTATTGTAATTTTAAGTCCTTTTCTGGTATAAGGCTTGGCTGGAAGAGATTCCTATATGGAATAAGCCCGCCTTTGTACACATTCTTACATTATCTAGTTTTTGTTTACGTTATGTATTTTTTATGTTATTTTTATGTGTACAATAAAAATGACTATATTACTCAAATATATTTTTTTAATTAATAAATATTACTATTTTTATATACCTTATTATGTCTATTATCATAATATTTCTCTATTTACCTATCCCTTTCTGTTATTACAATTTTTTTTTAAATTTTATGTGTTTAAAGATTAAAATAAAAAACAAATGAAAGACCATAATAAACACAGTATATAAGTAAACCGTTAAAGTACAGCACGGTACGTTAGTAATAATATTAAAACATTTTTAATTTATTACATTTTATACAAAAAAATTAAGGCCATTGATGTCATTTCTCGAGAATATGTATATTTTTTTAAAATACAGACCTATATATAAAATGTTCATTGAACACCCAAGACAAAGTTTAAAAAATAAGACAATTAATAAGATTACAATTTCACCATAATTAAAAATATTGAATTGTCTATTTCTCAACCATCGACAAACACATTCATTTTGTCTACAGTCCATCAAACGGCAACCGTCCGTATTATTATGCTTTATTACCCCACGAATGCAACCTCCTGTGGGGTCCAAGGTGTCAGAACCGGCGCGTTTGTATTACCCCCATTATAATAAAAAAAAAACGAAGAAAAAAAAACGGCGGCAAAAAGCACCCGCCATTATGCGTACGGGGTGCGTTCGCGTCCAAAAATCGATGACTAATTGATTGTAAATGCTCTTATTATATTATATTAGATTGAAAATCGATGGGGTGCGGTTTAATTCGATTTTTTTTTAATTAACTTTACACAAGAATTATACATGTAAATATCGCCCGCCATTAAATTTTTTTTATTAACATTACGTAGGTCTATGTGGGGTATGTTTTTCTGGGTTAAAAAATATTAAATTGTAAGATATCGAAATTAAGAGCTTCACTTGAATGATCATTTCAATGATCATGTAGTGTAGCCGGGGACTTTGGGTAGCTGCTATACTTTGCAGTATTCAAGGACAAAAATGTACAAATAGTTTAAGGCTACGTCTGGCTCCGGCATTAAATACATTAATTTTATTATCTATGCTTTTCTGTTACACGTTTTTTGAACGCTAGTATGATTTTAATAAATGAATATATATGTTTTAAGTATGATTTAGTATAAAATTATTATTTTAAACATTAAATAATTTAAAATGTATTATCCCATCAAAGGGAAAAGCGAGGAGAAAAGAAATTGCCAAATTCTTTACTTCGTAGGTGTCCGGAATTAGACATTTTTTACTCTCCGCCACTTCAAACATTATTATTAATAAAAATGTTACGCGGGGTGATGTGAGTGGACCCTACCTCTGGCGGCATCCAGGCGTAGGTTCCGGCTGCTGACATGCGGGTGGTCTTGTACACCTCGCGCGCCAGACCGAAGTCTGTGATCTTCAGCGTCTTGGTCTCCAGGTTGTCGTCCGGTAGAATCGCTTCGCTGAGCAAAACTGAAAAACAGACGAATCTACGGTCAGTTCGTAATTATTGTTTACAATATAGATCAGCCTGGCGTGTTGGCGCAGTTGGCAGTGACCCTACATTCCGCTCTGGGAGTTGTGGGTTTGGTTCTGCCTCGAGTCTGGGTGTATCATCTATATGTGGGTTTATATATTCTTGAAAGAAAAATTGTGTATAACAGGCGTATCTCACAGGCGTTAAGTTGTCTGCCTTAGGAACGGACACCCAGGTGTCATATGGTCCTATATATTTATTTATAAACCAGCGGTTTTGCTTATTTTCAAATAGAATTCTGCTATTGTTTAGAAATAATTTATACAGGACTAAAATACGAAGGTCCGGTTTATCAATAAACTTAAAGCTAAAGGTTATCTTTAAAATTATAATTTACTTAATTTGTAATAAAAATGACATAATTGGAAATTTTAAACTGCAATGTTGTTAAATATGTTGCAATAATATATTAAGTTCTATTAGCTTTCGTTAGAAGAATAAGAATAAGACCCGGAGTATGAGATGAGGATTCGTAGGAAAAGTTACGGATTTTAGCAGATTCTATCTACGTGAAGCTGTTGAAGCCATTTTCGATACTAAACAAAATAAGGTTATCGCATTGGTCATAAAATACTATAGACATTGGTGAAATGAAAGCTTACACGTAGGTTTAGGAATGTGGGTCGGACCTAGAACTCCGCGCGACCTACATGTCGGCATAATATAATTTAATTTTAGTTATTTTATATACGTGTATAATTTTCTTAACTTTAATTTTAAGTGATTTAAAGTTTACCTATGTTTCGGAGGGGCGCGATGATATTCTGTTACACGGTTTAAATTTTTACAGTATCATCGTTGCCATTTTATAATTGTGCAAATTCAGTTTCAATGAATAAATTTCATTTCATTTCATATTTTTAAATAATGCTTAGATATCTGCTCTTGCTGGAATATCTTTAATTATACATATGTTCGTTACATCTCCAATTAAAGTTCTCTAAAATTCCGCGTTCCCACTGGTCAAGGAATACAGGTTCTGTCAAGAGTAACTTATAAATCATTGAGCTATCGAGGGTTTTAAACATATAATATGAACTCAATTTTAACACATGCGGTTTTGTTAGATAAGTTTATACGCAATTCGATGAATGGGCGTTGTTATTGCGTTGCCGCTACACGTGACGTCATTAGACGGGACAAAAAGCGGGACATGACGTTTTGATGCAATAAATGCAGGTCACGTGTTCGCATTCAAATTGGAAAATGCAAATTTGTATGGAAAAAATGTAATACTAACTATTATTATGAGTTGTTACTGTAATGTTGTTGATTGTTTTAGGGCAGAAATGTTCCCTTGTACACTTAGATACGTTTTCTTTTATTATTACTTGACATGTTTATTTTATATTTTAATGTGTCATGAATTAAACACTTATCCAAATAATTTAAAAAATATAATACTAATTTCAAAAAGCGATATTGTTATAGGCTTAAGAACTATTTTCAACTATTTATTATTAAAATGTTTTATGTTTGATTAATGATATTTTAAAATAAATAATAAGAATGCTATGGACTAAAAACTTGGGCTAATAAGAAAACCCATACATGCACACGACTCACTTTATGTAGTTGACGCTATGGGCTATAGATGCAATTAATAAAAAATTGGCTAGCCCGTTGGCGCAGTGGGCAGTGACCCTGCCTTCTGCTCCGTGGGTCGTGGGTTAGATTCCCACTTCGAGTCTGGGTGTATTATCCATAAGTTTATAATTATATATTTCTAAAAAAAAATATTTGTGTATAACAGGCGGCTGTTACCTATACCACAGGCATTAAGTTGCCTACCTTAGGAACAGACGTCCGTGTGTCATTCATTATTGAATATATAATTTTATACACAAATGTGTTATATAATGACGATTTTATTTCAATTTACATGTTTGTAACGAGCTACTGTGAAGTTGGGAATTTGGGGTTACAACAATTTACGTGGGAGGTATCGATATCTCATCACGTTAAACTTATACGTCTTATTATACGCGAATAAAGTCGCGGGTAAGAACTAGTATTATTATAAAGTGGAAAGATTTCTTTGTTTGCATTGATTAGGCTCTGAAACTACTGCATTGATTTGAAGAATTCTCTCACCATTAGAATTCTAAATTATCCGTGATGAACATACGCAATAGAATATTATAATAGGTTAGACATCCGTAGGAAGACTTCGATAATGTAAGTAGCCGTACGAAGCCGGGTCAGGGTGCTAGTGGAATATATAAAATCAAATTAATATTAATTGGAATATATATTTTAAAAAAAAATTGCTGCAATAAATACCCTACGTTCTTAGAGGATATTATTAAATTCCGTTCTCGCATTTCAATGCAGCGTAGTTAATGCCTTTTTAATTGATAAAGTTTATTATCTGCAGACTGCAAATTAACCCTCTCGTATTGCACAATTTCCACTTAACCTATTCAACCCTTCCCGACCTCTTTCTGTATGGCACTTAGAGGCCACTTCATAAGGCACGCGGCATAAACATGTGATACCTACGGCTCTTTCATACTTGCATGCATATCTTAATAGCGTAAAAAGACGCAGCAGATCAGTGAGTTTTCAATAAATTAACATACTTGTATTGCACAATTCCAACTTAATCTGTTGAACCCTTACCGACCTCTTTCTGTATAGCATTTAGAGTCCACTTTATATGGCACGCGGTATGTGTTATTTGATACCCACGGCTCCATCATACTTGCATGCATATCTTAATAACATAAAACTTTGACTGGTTCGGTGGGGCAGTGGGCGATGACCCTGCCTTCCGCGGCGGGGGTCGTGGGTTCGAATCCTGCGTCGAGTCTGGATGTATTATCTATATGTATTTCTATAACAAAATATTTGTGTATAACAGGCGTTTGTTACCTATAACACAAGTATTAAGTTGTATACCTTAGGAACAGAGTTCCGTGTGTCAAATAGTCCTATGTATTTATTTATTTATTAATAATAAAAAGTCGCAGCAGATCAGCAAGTTTTGTATAAATTAACCCTTTCGTGATGTATAATTTCTACTTATTATTACAACCCTGTATGACCTCTTTCTGTAAAGCACTTAGAGGCCACTTCATATTGCACGCGGCATAAACACGCGATATATATGTATAGGTCTACGTCCTGCCTTTTATAAATAATGTTTTCTATTATTATGATTTAACTATTAAATATTTATATAAAATGCTTGACTGTGTAATCTATATGTGATTTCATAATTAAAGAGATATGATCATTTTCGTCTCGGATTTAACCCTAATAATTAAAATGTTTATTATACAATAGCATATATTCAATAAGAAACAAGCAAACGCAACGTTCGGGCAGGACAACCTCTGCTGAATTCGCTAAATATATATAATAATCCTTCATTCAATAATCCTTCCATCCAATAATCTTTCCTTAGTTTGTTACTTTTTTCTCCTTTCAAATACTCTGTTCTTTTTGTTTATGTTATCTAGTGTAATCCCCCTTTGGCCTTATTTATGTTTTACTCTGTATAATTTTTTGTAATCTACTTGTAACGCTGTTGGATTACCTCTATAAATAAAATCAATAAATAAATGTAAAAAAGTAATATAATAAAGTCAAAAAATAAATGCCCATGTGGAGCAGCCTTTACAAAGGGAATGCATGACTGAGTCGGCCTTCACATCGTATCTCACGGATTTTATAGGTTTGAGAAATTGACTATTCTAATATTGTGACATTTACTACATTTTTAAGAATTTGAAATAAGTACATTGTAGAGTTCAGTAATCAGCGTTTAATATAATTGAACCTACCGATCGTCATCGATTTTCTGATTGACTGATACAGACAAAGTACCCTTCAAGATTAACAATCATTTTTAGACTCGGATAAATTGACATGTAAGCTATCCTATCTTTCAAGTTGGATCAAACTGCACACGGTGTGCAAATTTGATTGAAATCGGCTATTGTGGGGATTCCGGGGATAACGTCAGACGGCAGTCTGCAATTTAATCGGACCCTGGTAACAGACCGGGATAACGCTAGAAAGAAGATATTAGAATTATTTAAATTGCCGAATCTTATGTAGTACGTATATTTGGTATAAGGAAAAAAATTATAACCAAATCAAATTCAAATTTATAAGGATAAAATTCTATATCCGAAAAGTAACTAAAATTAATAAAAACGCCATACCAGTGTGGACAGAAAACTGGTACGTAATTAAATTTTGAATTTGTGAAATAACAATAACTGTTATTTATTGATATAGAGTTTTAACAATTCTTGGTCTATATAAAAATAACGTTAGAATGAAATATGTAATATTAAAGGATTTAACTTTCTTTGTATGATTATATAGTCTATAATAGCCTTCGTCGATGAAGGGGTATCTAACACTGAAAGAATTTTTCAAATCGGACCAGTGAGTAGTTCCTGAGATTAGCGTGTTCAAGCAAACAAATAAACTCTTCAGCTTACATATTAGTATATATATATATATATATATATATATAGATATTAGCGAACTGTCTAAATGTTCCCGAACATAAATAAAAAAAACCTGGTACTTTATAGCAACTCCACCACCCGAATACAACTGTGTATCTAAACCTTTTACGAATCAAGTTGATCTCACACAAGTGATTAAATAATTGTTCAAGTATTAAAAGCTTTAGATTAATATTCTTAATTTATTGTAATCCGTAGTAATATTACGCATGGTATAAAGTACACGTGTAGTGCTTTGTAGTGCTGTGATGTAGGCTTTATTGTCGCAGGCCAATAGCCTAAAAACCTTGATCTCAGTTGGTGAGTCATATGCAGATGTGGACTGGGGGACATAACGTTTGTACTATAAACTAAGACTTGTTTGTTGTTTGCTCAACTGGTATCTTATTGCTGACTTTTACTAAGATAAAGAAAGGTAGAACGCAAATAAATGTGTAGTGTTTAATTTGGAATTGCCTGACTGGGAAGTACCACTCAATAGGCAGTTAATATCATTTATATAGTCACTTGTTTCTATTGGTGTACTCACTATCCTACTGGATAGTCAAGGTTTTGTTAAGAGTTCTTCGAGGAGTGTTACGTTGTGGCAAAGAACAAGAGAAGCCCTATGGCATTTATTAGTAGTATAATATTTTTGGCTGGATGAGATTGGTAAGGGATAGGGAAGAGTGGCTGAAACAAAGGGAGGCCTATGCCCAACGATGGGTTGTCAGGGTCTGAAAATGATGATGATGATATTTTTGGACTGCGGTTACTGCATATGCTTGTTTGCTACCTTAGATGCCTACGTAAAAAAAATGTCGAACTTACATAAAAAAAATACCTCTCAATAATTAACTTTGAGAAAACTGCTTTCAGCTTCATCTAAGCAGCAAAATAAAGGATTTTGACAAAAAATGTGAGTCCAATTGAGATTTTAAAAAATCCTGATTTTATAAGATTCTAGAAATGTAGATCTATAATATACTACTTTGTTTTTAAAACGAAAATCACACAATCAAAAACACGTGTGTGGTATTCCAGTCATCTGGCCTTACAAGAATACGATCGTAAAAACCTCCGTACCCGAAGCGAGCTAATACATTCAACAGCTGATTTATCTTAGTATTTTTCTCATGCGAACCCGTTTCTAAAGTCGTGAACGATGTTTAGACCGCTATCACACCGCACCATCGAATGTAACCTGCACCACTACGTAGAAATACAGTGTGTAGAAGACATCGTACCGGATGTGCATGGGTTCAGTAAATGATTCTAGACTCCCCAGTGGTGAAATTTTTCATTAGATTTTCCTCGAAATGTAAAATGTTTTTTGCCATTTTTTAACCTGAATACTATCTAATATCATTATTACTATCTGTCTCAATGCGATTTTATATCAGAAACAAATCTCTTCGATATTCTTACATCAAACCGCAATGTAAATAAAACTTAAAAGTGCGTAACAAGGGTAGCGCAGGGCGTGTCGTTTGCTGAGTTATTTTGCGCATCAACATTTTGTTGACAATTACTTCCCAATGTTCACGATACCTTGCGCGCTTAAGAATGAGATGAGGATAGCAATATCTGTAACCTCAAATAAAATATCATCTAAATATCATTTCAATAATCATCACTTCAATAACTATAATTAAAATTCATAATTTGTTACTATATTGTCGTTTTTATCGAATTATAAGGGAAATAAGTCGTAAATGACAAAATGTTTTTTGCGATTTTCCAAAAAGCAGCTTTTTTGAGTTAGGTCACTTTACGATTAAGCATGCGATATTTTGTACCTTTTTCATATAATGAGACATTAATTAGCAAGCCTTGAGAACGCAAAATAGTTCAATGATAGAAGAATATCATATATACCCATTTCATCAAGGCCGGGAACGCATCTGTACTACATTAATTATACCAATATCATCAAAAATAAATTACTGACTCGTGTTCTCAAATACATATTTACACCTATTCGCCATTCATTGATGGTTTTATTCTCTTCTATAGTAAGAAACGGCTTGACGAGAGCGCGATGAAAAACATGTATATAAATTGGTCTGACGAAGGTGATTTGTAGACATTCAAAGAAAAAGCCTTGCCCTTAAAAGTTGCGCGTTTCATTTAGAGATGTGATAAATAACGGAATAATTTTTAAATAAAATTATGCATTACATACGAGCTAGTAAGTAACACTCTGAGAAATGTCCAACACGTTCACTCACGCTGGGTGAGTTATGGAAAAACGTTCCCCATTTAAGTGCCCGTTGAAGTAAAACTTAAGCTATGTTTATTACTTGAAGTTCCTAGCTTTATAGAATCAGGCGTTGGCCAGTAGAAATTCCGAACCAGGTCGGAAGACGTTACTTCTAATGTTAATCTATAATGTTCCACTGAAAAGTAAATTAAAAGATAAACCAACAAAAAAGGTGACGTTTGGCCGCTGATAAAATATGAAATTTCTTCAGGTTTCAAACATTTTTTTAACAAAAAAAAAATTGTTTCAAAAAGGACCGAGACGCACATTAATTCCTGGTCATACTTATTCATGCACGAATTGCCTCTTTTCGAATTTGAAACAGGCAGTTTTTAGAGTTCCATAGTCCTATAAAGAACCCTTACAAATTAGCTTTGTATGTCCGTCCGTCTGTAAGCTCGTAAGGTCGAATTTTGTGCATAAGACGAGTGATAACTTACAAATGATAATTAAAAGACCTAATTAGTACCCATCATCATGTGAAATTACTTAAAACTGTGATTTTAAATGTTAGATTTTAAACTTTCCATTTCAAAATAAAATCAAACTTAATATCTAACATAATAATATTTTTTTCCTTCATACTCAGCCTCTTTACTCGTATAGTGGATTTATGTAGAGCATTTTATCAGACCTGCGTAGATGAAGTGGTCAATTTCCAATATCGCCTTTGGGCGCCAAATAAATTAAATTTATAACAGATAAACGTTAAAATAACAATATGATGTAAAAACTACATAAATAACAGAATTTAAATTGATGGAATTACGTAAAAAATATGATATTTACACAATTGGCAGTCATTCAAAGCTTAGGGTGACCACTTTACCCGGCCTTCCCCTTTATTTCTATAGACATTAAACGCCTTTAACTTTTCTCAGATTTCTAATCTTTGAAGTTATTTAACAAATATCCTTATCGCATATCAGGCACGGAACCCTTCTATATAAACGAGTCTTAACACGCTCTTGAACAAATACAAAAGTCAGGGACCTTCAAAGGAAGAATTACCTTGGTTCGATGTGTTTCTTTTTGATAAAATAATAAAAAAACATTAATTTGTACTTAAAAAAAGCTTAGAAGTATTTTATGTTTAAATGTACTTAATTAACATATATAGACGATTCTAAGTAAGCTATTTGTAAGGACCGCCTTCGAGTCCTCAACTATGGTGAGGTGCAAGTAACGAGATAAATATTAATGAGAATATTCATACTTTGTAATATCCCATTTATAAAATGGATGTTCTGGCCAACTGTTAGAGTTGTTTTTTTTGTCATTTCCACAGACATTTTGTAGGCGACATTGTATAATGCCAGACATAGCTCAAAGTGTTTGTACATTTTTGACCTTGAAGTCTACAAAGTTCTACAGAACTTTGTGAAGTTACACAAAGTCCCCGGCCACACTATATGATCATTGAAATTATCATTCAAATGAAGCTATGTCTGGCTCCGGCATGAGGCCCTATTCGTATTTTAGACAGTGTGCAGTTGTCTATTGTCTGTGTCAGTTATGTTTAAATTTTTTGCCTTAAACTCGTACTTCTTGTCTATGGAAGGTGCATGAGAATTTAAGGATAAAAATCTCATATGGGAAAATGTTGAGAAAATATCTAACTGTAAGCTGTAATAAAAGTTTATCAATAAAGTTCTAAATCATTTGTTTATTTACTTAACAATAACAAGACATGCCTAGAGTACAGTTAAAAAAATGCCTATTTTTCGGGCTTAAACAATTTAATTCACCATTACAGGCACATACAAGTTTCACAAAATGTAATTAATAGGATTAAAGTAGCATAAAGCTTTGCAAAGGCTCGCGTAGTTTTTCTTTTTTCTAACTGGTAATAATTTTTAATGAATACAAAATTTTTAATATTATTTTTTTAACGGTTACAAAATTATATACTTTTTGACAGATTGCATCTTGATATGAAGTTAAATTACTATGTCAAAGCAATACTCTATGGGTGAGATGGTTTTTCACTGAAGTATGCCACAAAACCGCTCAGGTTGTGGAATAGAGTAAGGGCTCCCTTCGTTCGGCCCAGTAAAAAGTTTAAAGGATATAAAAACATTGTTATGCGAAAACCTAAAGAATTATATCATTACGTACAATTTGATTAATACGTTTAGTATTTTTTTTATTATTTAATTAATCTTATTAAAAATCCTACATTTCTGGGTCTAATTTTTAATTTAACTTTTGGCGCTTTCTTTAAATTTTACCGTGATGCTAACTCTCCCTTACCATAATTTCATGAATTTCCACAGACTTTTTCACATGATTCTCCGTATATTAATATTTTATTGCCTCTCCGTATATAAAAAAGTATAGTTACTACAGATGTGCATTAATTCGTATCTGTCACAGGTTGTAGTTAAAAAAGATAAATGACAGCCGCTGGCCGCCATTTTTCATAGACAGCCATTAGTTTTTCAGCGGGGTTCATTAAAAATAAAAAGCTTTTTGCACAGTTAACATCGCTTCCGTCGATTCTCGTTCTAGGCCTTATAAAATTTAAATATCTTATTTAAAAGTAAAATACGTGCCTTGTAAGTTTGTTTTTGCCCGATGTAAATTGACCTCCGCACCATAAATCCACGTTAGCGGAGACCCACGCATCAACAGACTGTCCAATTAAAGAGGAAATATAGTAAACATAGATGCTCATTCAAACTATGACGTGGCGACACCACCAATGTATTGCTACACCTATATACACCCATAACATGACTTCTATATAGATAACATGATATTTATTTTAGGGTTCCGTAGTCCTACAAGGAACTCTTGTAGTTTTCCTCAGTCCATCCACCTGTTTGCCCGTCTGTCCGCCCGCAAGGTGGGGGACCACCTAGGCTCTTTCAAACTTTTAGACGTAGAGACTTGAAATTTTCCATGTTGTTCCTTCTTCTTCTTCTTCAACGCATTTTTAGTAGAGCGCTCATGATCATCACGTAGCCATGTTGTCAAGAGAAGCTGTTTTTTAACGATAGGCTAAAGATGTTGATAGGACATGCAAAAAAGTAATTTTGACCGGACAATAACTTTTGTGGTTATTTAACAAATATACACATATATACACATAAAGTGAGATTATATATAAGTAACGCTGGAAGCTCTAAGTCGAAGAGGATCTACGCCAGCTTCAGCAGTGGCAAGAAACGGCGCTAGAACGCAAGAAATGACGTCACTTAGTCTCTGAGACCAGGATCCAGTTTAGGCCGCTGCGCCATCGCAATGAGTAAGTAAGTATGGGCATACGCAATTAGTAAAAAAAACTATTTCGACATTACAAACAGTTCCTTCAATTTTATTTATAATTATAGATGACATAAACAAGATACTGAAGTGTTGATCTTCTTTATATTAAAATAATCATTAAAGGTAATATATTATAGCATGAACATGGTAGTAAAATAGTACCCTGGTCTAACTTTATAGCCATGTTTTTCGTAAATATCTTTACATAGTCGCACCGACTTAAGAGGTTGTAAAACCGCGGGAGATGGCTACTACCCTGACGAAACATGAATTTAGAATTAATAATATACTGTATAATGATAAAACACCCGCCTTACAAGTTAAATACCCTATATATGGTGTAATTTATATCATGTTAATACGTGAAGCGAAAACTTTAGGAACAATTTTACGAAAATTTCGCGCACGGAGGAGAATGAAATTTGGCACAATTATAGTTTATGTACAGGGCAGTGTGCAAATGCTAATAATTTTTATAATATTCAATATTAATACATTAAATTAATAAAATAAAACCACACGCACACCAATGCCAAACGTCTTACACACACATACATATACATTTTAATACGGAGTCATCACGACCATACGGCCGTACAAACGATTATATTGATTGTCAAATATAACAATGTAATATATAAAGAATAAAAAAATAGGATAGTTTCCAGTAAAATAAATCCTAATAAATTTTGGTTCCGTTAAATTTTACATAAATCAAATGGAATTATTAAAATATGTTACATTGTTTAATATTTTGAAAATTAATTAAATTAAAGATATAAATCACGTGACTTCAAACAGGAATCTGAGCGCGTGACGTCACTGCCTGTAAAACATATTGTCGTTGCAAGCTTATGCTCCAATCACACTCAAGTACACATGTTTGTTTGGCACGTCATACAAGACGCCATGATAGTCATAGCTTTTGGCGGAAAAATCTATGTGCATTTATAAAAACGCAAAATTTTCGCTTCACTCATTAACATATAGATACATAGGTGTTTATAATCTGTGGGTAAATATTATACTCTTTGACATAAATTTATACTAATCACTAATCAATGGCGTTGGTGTTCTATGTACGAAGTGTCTGTAAGAATGTGTACATTTATTCTAATAAATGAATAACTACTAAATACAAGTTATTAATTTATTCTATATAGGTATATAGTCTACTTAGAGGTACTTTATTAATAATTATTTATTAAAATTTTGAATTGATTGAAAACACTTTCCTGTCGCTTATCAAAGTCGATTAATATGTAATTGCGTTAAAGGGACGCTCTTTTGTCGGGAGTTCCTTATAATCTTAAGTGTTCCGGTGATTTCCTAGGTCCACTTAACAGGACGGCGTGTTAGAGAGATTAGTGTGAAAATGCGAACATCGCATGTCCCAGCCTCATACGTTAGGGAGACCAGCAATCAAGAAATAAGTGTCCGTATTACATTTATTGCGGCCGTAATAACTACACCGCACTTTATGTGCTCGAGAAAAAACATGTTGGTCACTTATTTCGTATTGGACACACGTAACTTGGAACAATCTGTCGTTCGTTAAAATAATGATCAACATGTTTTGATCAACAAAACATTTTCAGTCGTCTTCAAAAAAGGAGGCGGTTTTCAATTCGACTGTACGATTCTTTTTGTACATACGTAATATGCGATTTCTGCGCCAAATATGAACCGATTTTGATAATTCTTTTTTGTTTGGTAGAATATATTTCAGAGGTGGTCCATAGAAACTGACTAGGAACTTATCAAAATCGGTAGAGAGGGTGTTGAGATTTTTTTTTTAATGTTACAAGGGGCAAACGAGCAGGCAGCAGGCACTCAAGTGCCTACCAAGGCCCATGGACATCTGCACGACCAGAAGGCCAGCAGATGCGTTGCCGGCCTTTAATTACGTGTTTAGACCACCGGGAAATCTCACAAACCGAACGAAACGCGACAGCAGTATCATCACTTAACGTGACAACATTGCCGTCACTTCACGTTGATCTTATGTGAGAATGAGGTACTGGTATCCGGACGCGCCGGCCCACTTCGGCTACAAGCGTGGCGTTACCTCTAATTAAACAAAAACCCTAAATATAGATATACATAATATGTCCATTGTCATATATCGGAAATATAACCGTTTGCGCGCATGCGTACTGGTACTTCGTACTCATTCATATATTGTAAACAAAATACATCTAATCTTCACTAAAGATTTAAATCTAAGTTATCTTATATATAAAATTCTCGTGTCACAATGTTAGTTACCGTACTCCTCCGAAACGGCTTGTCCGATTTTTATGAAATTTTATATGCTTATTCAATAGGTCTGAGAACCGGCTACTGTCTATTATTTATAGTCCTAAGTGATAAGGGTGGCCCACGCGGACGAAGTCGCGGGGTACAGCTAGTATTTATATAAAAATAAAACGAAGGAACTACAAAGTAAAAAACAATTGGTACTTTCATATGATTTAGTAGACACCTATTGATGACTTAAAGTCGGTGCCATCGGTTTAGCGGGCTTCTTACCGAGGGATGTGGCTTTGGGGTGAGTTAACATGACCCACTGCCGTCTGAGGTCATCCTTGGAACCCTCAGCAACCCGAAAGCTACACCACCGAATCCGCCACCAAAGCACAGCACTACACTGACTTTCCGATGTTCCTCAACGCACCTTTCGCTTCAACACCGAAGCATCATCAGGAGATAGACTCTACAAAGGTTATTCGTAAAGACTTTAACGGCAGCATTACACCGATTTTCCCTCGTCTTCATTCGCGGAATAAAGCAAAGTAGTTTAGTTTTTCATGCATGTCATGGATTTCCACAAAGTAACGCCTGATTCTATCAGTTGCTAGGTAGAAGAATAAAAAGAAACTCGATCCAAAGTACTTATAAGGGCTTTAAGTCTATTTTGCGGAAGTCCGTGAAAATTAAATTATTTACCATAAATCCGTGAACAGACCAATGCAATATTGTGGCATGTTGGCAAAACACCACCGATATCCCTACAATAGCTACCGACGTACTTAGTTTTTACTTTAGTCACGAATTTTGCGTTGCCACAAAAGTTAGTTTTAAATGAAACAAAAATTGAATTAATATTAGTACCGGTTAAAATATGTTTTATTATTTTATTATTTATAACCGCGTAAAAAGGAGCATTTAAACATACTTCCTAAGATCTTATAAGGTGACGTTCGATAACAATTAGAGGCTATATATAGGTAATACTAGTAAGCTTCGAATAAAACTTTAAACTTTTAAAACTTTACCTGTATAGAATTTATGAAGTCCTGGTAGAGGTGCATTCGAATTGCGATGTTGCATGCGAACTGCTGCTGGGCGGGCAACGTCGCTGTGATACGTCATACGAGAAATGCAACCGTAACCGGAGTACATTCACTCGGAAACGTACATTTATAGCTGTCCTTTTCATTCTTGCTTGAAAAATTACCTTCTTAATTGAAATAATAGGGAATGAGTATAATAGTGCAATAAACAATATTCTTAATCATTCTATTACAAAAAAACTTGTGTCAATTTAAAAACTTTATAACGGTTTATTTGGACGATTTTTTAACTAAAGATTGACAGGACGCATTTTAAATTGTTAATTTATGCAAAAAAGAAATGAACAATTTAAAATGCGTCCTGTGATAACATTGACATGAGTTATTTATTATTAGTCTTAGACATTATTCAGATCGAGAAAATGTGCCTTTTATATTATAGATACACAAACTTTTATTATACAAAAGTAAAATTTTAGCTCTAATTGAAAGTATTTAAAAGAACTTTGATCTCCGTGTTGATTATACCAACGTTATTTTAAATGCAAATTCAATGCCTATTTATTGAGGCCCTTTAATACTTTCTACTTTCATTGGAAGATTCTCGTAGGGCACCGAACGGAATGGCGTAATAACTTCATGGTGGGCGGCAAATATTGCGATGATACCCAATTCGCGATATTTGTTGACGGGAGACTAAGATTTCAACGTGACACCGAAACATCTATCGCATACATCTCTTTCCAAGCTTGCGGTAAAAATTGTCGTTCTCGTATTGGCTTATATACACCCACAGAAAACGGTGTAACTCCCGCATTGCACAATAAACAGTTTGAAACAGACGTAAAGGCCAGTAGATCCTTTCTAATAGTCATAACAGGGAAAGTAAATGTGGAAAGTGATCGTATTGAACATTCTTATGACTCCTGGCAGGGTATACATCCTCATGAGTTATGTACTGCCAGTTCATAGTACGCCTAAGGTATATATTGATTATTTAGTGTATTTGCCTTCCTTGTTCCACTGATAGTCTAGCTTTGAATGGACGCTTAAAATAAACTTCAAGCCCCTCCCCGAAATCCACCCCTTTTTACCAATCGATAGATGCAACTGCAGCAATTACTTCTACAATGTTATGCTTCCTTAGTCATTGTAGTTCCAACAGATGCACTTATTATACTTTGATATAGATTCCTTGAGTTTTTTATATTTTAGTTATATACGTATTACGTTATGTTCTTTATATGTATGTTATAACTATATATTGGTATTCTGTTATGTTCTTCTCGTAGGTTCGAAGAAAGCAATTTTTAACCGGAGAAGTTATTGTCATGTTAAGTACATAGCTTTAACCACATCATAACTGCATTTTTACAGGTAAATTGCATGCTTTTTGCATGCAATACATGGAGGGGCGGATTTGATACCGTCCATTAAAACCGTGGTCCTTTTTTAGCCTTTTTACCCCCCCATGGTGGGGGCTAAGAAAATTCCCCCCCCCCCCCCCGCCCCCACCCAATATCTCGTGTATTCTTAGTACCTACAAAGATCCTAAGTGTTTAGACTATTATCTTTAAATACAGGTATAAAGTATAATCTTATTTCATTCCGATATTAAGGTTCATGATAAAAATGTCTAGACAGAAGGGTTGCAGGTTGTTATTGCCGATTTTTGGTTTAAAAATCCCGCGTTTGACGTAAAAATAAAAATACGTGATATCTTACTACGAACCCCCCCTTTCCCCTTGATATTTCGTGATATTTCAGACTCCCCTTCCCCTTTTCAAACCTCACGTGATTAATGGATGGCTCTTTATGGACAAATCTTGCCGATGAAAAAAATCTGTTTTTCAGATCGTTCCAGGATAAAAAATTGCATAAATTTCCCTTCCCTTTATTCCTCTATGGGAAGCCTTTTCTTTCGTAATTATTTTTCTCTTCCATTTTGTGTTTGACGTGGGCAAAGTCAAACTCATTAGCAATTTACCTGACCGTTAAACTAAATGGGAAATGATTAATTAACAGACAAACAACTTAAATCGTTCGTTCCGTTCCCATTTACCGATAATCTTCCTTGTTTCCTGTTTAATGTTCATCAAAGGAGTTCAATCGACTGGGTTTAATGGTTATTGAACAATAGAACGACTTATTAATAGTCCATAATATTGATATATATAATCATAAGTGCTTGTGGAAATTATCCAATTTTCGCCACTATTGTAGACTTTTCTCAGCTATCTTAACATCCAAAAGTTAATTTCAATAAATTCTACGTTTGTTTTTTTGTGGGTAAGATGCTAAAACCTTTTTTAAGGTCTATCTTTTATTTAATACACTTATTCTAAATACATTTTTCAATATTAGTATAAAAATAAATACATTTAAAAATATATAAAAGATAGATGTCCGCCGGCAGCGAGGTAAGACTTCAAGCCACCGGTGGTTAGGGGTCCAGAGAGAGGAACCTCCTCGCTATAGGTGCCGTCTCAAGCAACATGCTAAAATCTTATTTTTGGCATATTCGTTTGTACAGAAGAACATTGTAGGATGTATTTATTTACTGATGATGTTTTTATGCGCGGATTTATAAAAAGTTATTCAGTGTTTAAAAGCGTGCTCCTCTATCATTTATTATCATTTTATGAACAGTCGTTGATTTTTATAAAGGCATAACTGAAATTATTATTGAACGTAATTAATCTGTGAAAACCGCACAGCCACAGTTCATAGTGGTTTTTATGCCATAAATGTTCAGACCGTTCGAATAAATGCAATAAAAGCGAAAAAAAGTAAATTTTAAATAAATGGCTGCAAATATGTACGTAAAAATACTTAATTCTTTTTTATATAACAAGGGTTTCATTAACGTTTATAATATGCCATAGATAGATAGATTTTATTATTTTATTTATTTATTTATCTCTTAATACAATAAACTTGGAATACAGCATTCAGCACAGGATAGCCGCAGCTTAGTTAAAGTGGAGGGAAGTGACTGGTGTGACATGCGATAGGAGGATGCCCGTCAAACTCAAAGGTTTAGTCTACAAGACAATAATACGACCAGTCCTTATGTATGGCAGCGAAACATGGGCCATAATCAAGAAGCATGTCCATACCGTTCAAGTCGCCAAGATGAAGATGCTCAGGTGGATGTGTGGCGTTATCAAGCTCTTAAAAATCCGCAATGAGTATGTGCGAGGAAGCCTTGGGGTACGCGATATCGCTGACAAGATGCAGAAATCTCGGCTGCGATGGTATGGGCATGTGACAAGGAGACCATCAGACTACTTTGGGAATCGGGCACTACAGCTTTCTGTCTCAGGTCAAAGATCCAGATGTAGACCCAGAACAAGATAGAAAGATGTAGTGACAGAGGACACGAGAAAGTGTAGAGTTTCCGAAGACGTTGTCAAGGATAGAAAGAAAGAAAAGAAAGAAAGAAAGAAAGAAAGAAAAGTTTTATTTGAGGGCGGTGCGACAGCATTTTTTGACATTTGTATTTTCTGAATGCTTAACCACCTGCAGTTCCCACTTCAAGTACTATCAGGGTGCCAGGATCTAGGAGTTATAAATTTAGCACTTGATCAAATTAAAGAAACCTAATAATTGTAAATCAATTGGTACCCCGTAAGATCCCCCCCCCCCCCCTAGCATTTCCGAACTATTACACGTAGAGACTTAAAAGTTTTCACGGGCTAAAAACTCATTAGGAAAATTATTTTTAACAAAATAGAACAACAACTTTTGAGGCTATTTAACAAATACGTTTATAGTGTATCAGATACGGAACTCTTCTATATAAGCGTGTCTTCGCACGCTCTTGACCATTTTTATTAGTTAGTATGCGTCGGATAAGAAACAATTTTGTAATAGGGCCAGATTAAAAAGATGTATGCGGATGAAGTCGAGGGAAACTGATAGGTTTATAAATAAATTTAATAGATCAATTTAATAACATTATTTTAACGAATGCTTATATATATATACGGTACCTATGATAAACATTTAAATTAATAGATTTCTGTGCAACTGCTTTTACGAGAAATTTTCAAAATGGCAGACTTTCACTTACAGATAACGAATTTTATAACGTATAATATAAGCTGCTTTAGGTAAGGTTACAGACAAAACAAAATCCGGACGCTTATAAAAGTTAGGACACTAAATACAGGTAAAAGTATTTGGAAGTAGACAAACATCAGTTTTATGCTAGTATTTTCATGTAAATGGGGGAATTTTTCAAGCTTCGGAAATCGTTGGAGTAGTCTCGATACTCAAGTGTTTGGGAAAGTATCTCGTTTATAGGCTCTCAGCGTTATCGTCTCTCTGCTCCAATGGAAATATTAAGCACTCGATTTGGCAAGAATCACAGTCACCAAACTTAATATTACGCCTGCTATACTTTATCACACATAAAAAACGACGCCATGAATCAATACTAGCTATTTTCATATATAACGTTTTTTTCACCACCAGGAGGTTAGCAGACGTGTTGACAGCCTTTAATGACGAGTTAAGGCCACCGGGAAGTCTCACAAACCAAAAGAAACAACAATACCATCGCTTGAAGTGACAGCCTTGCCGCCACTTCACGCCGATCTTATGTGAGAAGAAGATACTGGTACCCAGACGCACCTGCGCATTTCGGCTGCAGACCAAAAGGTCTGCATGCCTGGTGCTACATCTAATTAGGTAATGAAATTGATCGTAGATTGATGTTTTAAGCCTTTCTGGAATAGAAAGTCAAGAGTGAAGCCTTGATAGGCCGACGTCGGTTATGACCAATTTTAAAGAAAGAGTTTTTCAAGAATGGCACGCATGAAAGTAATATTCCTTAGAAGAAGTTTTCTGATACATATATGTTATCGGCTAAACCCGATTTTAGGATAAACTAGTTTCGCCTTGGGGAAACCGATTTATTCCTTCACGCATTGCATGCGAGTCACTAAACCTCTCTGTCGCAAGAGCTGAAAAGGTAGTAACTGCAAATAAAAAGCAGATCGATTTCGTTAAAGAAGGTTCGTGTACGAAACGGATTATCAAGTCTTTCTCCATCTTATTTACTGCACCCGATTGGGCTCTTTAGATGCATACGTTTGAAAGACGTTACAAAATCCCAGAGGACCTTGTAGAACTTGTAGAACTTACAGTTCCATTGGAGACCAACATCCTAAAGACCTGATAAAAACGAACAAATACTTTGAAAAACGGTTACTAACTTATACGCGGTAGCGGTAGGAGCAACGGGTATACTAGCAAAATCCCTGTACATCTACTAAAAGACCCTAACTTGTCAAAAACTATCATAAGTTCTTTATTAGAAAGGATAACTAAAGCCACATTAGTAGGATCATACTACATTTGGCTGGGCAGGAAAAGGAACAATGGCAGTGAAGATAAAAGTTAGTGGCCACTAAAAACAGCGCTCTTCAACCTACACCTAGGGCCCGAGTCCAGGGCATTGCTATAGTTCCTTCCTCCGCAACGCGATGGACACGGCACCTGCGCGGTGAATCCATGAAATTCTGAGAGAGTCGCTCTGTACGCGTTCATATCTTTTATAAATATAAAATATGCATGAAAAACTAAACTGCTTTGCTTTAATCCGCGAATGAATACGAGGGAAAATCGGTGTAATGCTGCAACCCGAAAGCTACACCACCGAATCCGTACATTTATGTATCTATGTAACGTATATTTAAGTTTATTTATTTTATGTACTTAAGTAAGTTTATTAATACTCTATTAGTCTGTTTATATATATTTATTATGTATCCGGGCGTGAGAGTTGAATTTATATAAATAATAATAATAATAAATTATTATTAATACTAGTATTATGTCATTTATAGTAAATATTTACAATGATGTTCAACATTGTTCTTATGGACAATCAAAATAGTAATCGTCCAGAATATTTTTTTACCTCCTATTAGTTAACATCCAATACTAGTTAATGTTTAATATCATACAGTTGCTTAGATTTGAATGTTCAATATATTCCGTCAATGTTATGTGAAATGCCATAAGGTGACTTTTAAAAAGTTGAGATTCTCAAAAAAGGTTACATTAGAAATAATTTAATATGGTAGTTAAGTACTCTTAAATTTTCTATTTTTCCGGGCAATTTTCTTTATTCTCGCTTTTAGAAGCACCTTCTGACAATAATAAATCCTTAAAAATTAAAAATGACTTATCAAAATCGGTCTAGCCGTTCGCGCTTGATGCCGTGACCAAGGGACATTGGGATTCGTTATTATATTCGTTATAACGAATATAAATAATTATATTCGTTATTATATATATATATATATATATGTAGATTATTTTCACTCACTGGTAGGTATTGTAGAGTGCGACTGGTAGATTTGTGAAAACACCAGTCGCGTAGATCAGCCATTCGAACGCGTTAGCGAGGGTGTAGCTACCGAAAAGGTAGCGCTTGTAGAACCCCGTGCCCTTTATACCGGTCCACAGGAACACGAATGTAGACGTCTGAAGACGATAAGAGGCGTTTCTTTAAGAAAGTTCATGATAAGCAGGGTTTTTTTTAAATATAAAGCTTATAACTATTATGGGTCTGTAAAGATTAGTAGCGCTCGACAAAATCTGGCGTTACTATGCGGAAATCTACCGCAAGCAGGAAATATACATATATTTTTTGTAAATCATATATACATGTAGATATAGTGAGCAGGATAGCTCACTATATGGACGTCTATTCCTAGGGTAGATGATTTAATAGTAACTGGCGACTGATAGAAAGAAAAGAAAGAAAGAAACTTTATTCAGACATAAAATAAATAAATAACAACACTATATCTAAAAACTTAAATCTACTACACACAAAAACGCAATATTATTTTTGTAATATATAAATACACACTTATATACAACCATACTCCAGGCGAAAATCGAACCCACAACCACGGAACGGCAGTTGACAACTACACCAACAGACCAGTCAAATGTACACTTCATAGTAGTTTTCCGTAGTGATTTTTTTTTACTTTTGCTTCGTCAGTGGTAGTCTCTTAGCCGCAGTATACAGCATTCACATAAGGAAGAGTGGTATAGGACAATAACTTACCCACATGCTAAAATCGTATCCCCACGGGAGAAATAGTACACCTGTGTTGTATTTCTCCCAGTGGCTGAGGTAGAAGTTGACTAGGAGATTCCACATGATGTAATACATTCTGTAATAGAAAATTATTTACCATTAGATTTTTATGAATTTGCATCTTCTAATTTTATATAGACTAGGGATCGCCGACTGGTCGAAATTCGTAAAAATCTTTAGATTTCCGAACTGGTTTGGTTATTTAAAGCTATATATACAAAATTATGAGTAGGGAGAGAAAACCAATATAATGCTGGTGGATAGGGCGAAATTAGTTCCACCTCTCGGCACACTCAGTGATTATGGAATCGTAAATGAACTTGTGTAACTTAGGTCTTTGATAACTAGTGACGGTGGCTGCATTAATTTTCTCCTAGGGAATGGATCTACCTCTATCTATCCGATAACTAGTCAGATCCACTACAGGTACGCGACCCCGAAGCACTCTAGCTGCTATTGTCACTCTCCCTACACCGTCCGTGACAGTAGTATCCGCATCCTTTCTCTCCTCCCCTTTATAACCTTTTCCTCCATCCCATTTCCTAACTCCTGTCTTTCTAATTAGAGATAGCTTGCTTGTAGCCGAATTGGGTGTTTCGATAAAACCCTAAGTATATTGAAAAGCTTTTAGCCGCGACTCGACTTTTATGAATATTATTTTTGTATTAAAGAATATTTTATTTGAGAGATTTACACATATTTTCTGTAATGAGAATTTAATATTGTTTCTGTTTAAAAAATTTAAAAACGGCTGACATAAATCATAGGTTATTAAAATCTGCTTCTATTAAATGACAGTGCTAAACGTTTTTTTTTTTTATTGTGGTGTGGTTTTTATTTTGCTGTTTCCTCTGACTATTAGGTTCAGAGTCTTTCTTTTCAGGGTATTTTTAATTAAGGTAAGTTATTTTCTAATTACAAAAGCACTAATGCCCTAAACTAACAACATTGCCAGGTGAGTTACAGTTTTATGCTTAGTATCTATATCTATAGCATTGTGTTCTTTACATCTTAAAACTTAGGTAAAGTAGTAAACGTTAAGTTTTAATGTCCTAATTGGTATGTAATTCATGCCTTGGAAAAATGGCAAGTCTTTAGCGTGGGATGCCTCATGCGTGGATATGCTTGCGCCATCCCACATCAGCGCAACTTCTAAAACGGCTGGCGAACAACAAACGAAACTAGTATATACATATCTTTGGGTACAGGATACATATCTGTTTTGTTTAGTGTGGAAACGATAGGCCATGGAGACTAGGAGCTGTCACACTGTACAAAGGACTATCAGCCTGAAATATTGATGACATCTACGATTTAGAGGCTGGTTGGTATTTAGGATAGAGGAAAAGCATTGCTACCCAAAGAGGGAATACCGCTAGCCTTCTAGGAATATTGCTGCCTGGCATTAACGATGTTTTTTGTTGTACTTATATATTTTTAAACTAGCAGTTTTTTTGTGATTTACATAATTTTCTTTTATGTCTGTAATTAGTACTTAATTAGTACAAGTACTACTAATTAGTACTTTTAAAATAATAGTAATTATAAAGTTTCACATTTTTAATTAAGCTAGTAGAATCACACAGATAAATATTGCGACCGTAAAAACAGTTAATTCACCAATGACAGGTGTACCTGTCTATAACAGGAGTGACATTTATGCCGGCGCCAGACATAGGTCAGTGTTTGTACATCTTTGTACTTGAAGACTACAAAGTTCTATAAAACATTGCGCAGCTACACAAAGTCCCCTGCCACACTACATGATCATTTAAATGATCATTTAAGTGAAGCTTTGTCTGGCTCCGGCATAATATTAATTATAAAGTTTCATATTTTAAATTAAGCTTCTAGAAATCCACAGATAAAGAATGCGTCCGTAAAAACAATTAATTCACCAATGACAGGTGTACATATAGACGGGACTGACATTTATGCCGGCGCCAGACATAGGTCAAAGTGTTATTACATTTTTATCCTTGAAGACTACAAAGTTTTACAATCCTTTGCGCAGCTACACAAAGTCCCCGGCCATATTACATGATCATTGAAATGCTCATTAAAATGAAGCTATGTCTGGCGCCTACATTATAAAACACTAGTGACGTAAGATAACAGATTATTTCAAGTGCCAGCAACGCGAATAGAAATGAAACTTTTAACATTGGGCTCAAACCTAATAATACACCTACGGGTACGTTTTCTATTATCAAGCAAAGTTCGATAAAACTTATAAAAGTTTATCAAAGCTCTCTAACTTAGTAAACCAAAAGCTGTTTTATCTAATTTTCCAGTACATGGGTATACATCAGAGACGCTCTGATGTTATTAAGAACAAAGTCAAAAGACTTTTAATTTAATTTGAAAACTTTTAATCAGACAATTTTATAAAATAAGGCTCAATTTTAGAAAGACTCTATCCCCAAAGGGGATCCCCGAGGGGACTTGAATTGAATTAAAGTTTTTGATAAAATAAACACCAAGAATGCCTAAGGTTTCACTAGAAAACAGTAAAACAAACAGCTTAAAACGTCAAAAGCCTTTGAGCCAGACAATTTTCTATTAAAATTTATATACTTAGGTATATTAAATACCCAGCCATGATTTATCGGTGTTTTTTAGCATTGTATAAATATATAATTACTAGTTGACTCCCGCGATTTAGCGAAATTAATCGAAAAATCAGTTATTAGCGGATGTCCTCTAACCATAAAACTACTTTTCCAAATTTAATCTTTGTACGTCTCACGGTTTTGGATAAGTCGTTAAATGGTGACTTTTTGCTTTTATATAAGAGAGAAGAAGAAATTAAATCAATTTAGCTTGGTCGGATTCTAGAGAAAGATTAATCTCTTACTACTATGCGATCAAGTGTATATATATAAAAGCGAAAGCTCATCTTGACTACAAAGAATCTGGAAAACCGCGAGACGTACAAAGATGAAATTTGGCTACGAGGTAGCCTATAGTTAGTAGACATCCGCTAAGAACGGATTTTTAGATAGGGCCAGATGAAGTTCTGATGACTCGCGCAAGTTTCTTTTTACGCGGTCGAAGTCGCGGGAAACAGCTAATAAAGTGTCTCAATTTATTAGAGAAACGTTCAATTGTTATCTTATCACACTAACGTTTTATAATATGATCCTTCTTAGATGAAAATATGAATGAAAGATTCTATTGTTTAATGACAAATGTCTTTAATATATCCATAATACTGTAGTCTCCCCTATAACACGGTGCTCTTATAACGCATTAATATTATTATTTAATAAACAATATTATATTCTGAACATTCGGGGCCGTACAAGCGCGTTGTACGAGAATAATCCTACAACGCGTTTTCCTATAATGCGTAAGAAACCTACCGTGTTATGGGGGGGAGGGGAGGGGGGGGGTTACAGTACATATTTACGAATAAATAAAATTTAGCTGTCTATTTGGGTCGCTGAAATTCGTAATATTTAACTTATAGCCTCGATAGTTCAAGGGTAGAAGGGATGGTCTCAATTCTGCAAGGTACCTGGTTCAAACCCCGAACGCTGATGGGTGTATTGTGGCATCCACTCCTAATACAAGGTTTTAACTTAATCTTTATAGTAGGGGAAACGGGAATATTAGATACAGTCAAAATGTATTCTCAACATTCTTAGAAAAAGATACCAATAAAAATGCAGTGAATTGCATTTCAAGTTAAATGCAGATGAACGAAGTTATTATAGACCATAAACGTATTAAACCGAAAAAAAAATTAAAAATCTACTACTAACACTACTAAAGCGAGTGAGACCCAAAATACTGGTAAACTTAATTACGATTGAGCAGGACTTGCCTGCTGCATGTCTTTCGAAAAAAAAAAATCTAAATTTTGACATGTTTTAAATATATGATATTTCCACTCACATGTATTTTAATTAACCACACTTAAGTGTGAACTTTAAATATTTTTTATAAAAAAACAAGAGCTAAATGGTCTTTATAGCGGTAATTTTTGTTACGCATTGTAATTAACATGTTTTTATTTTAATTTTTTATTATCGCGGTCTTGTAACTGCATAGAACATCACTAAATAATAGTAAAAGAAATTTGACTTCGTCTTAACGATTTCTTCTTCAGCAATTAGAAAAAGATTAACGTTTCTTGAAATTTTGGACAATCTTCTAGATTGTGATTCCGAGAATACTTGTTGTTTAATATGTGAATTTAATTATTTCTCAAATACAGATTCAAATCATTTTAATTACGTTTCACAAACAGTTTTCACTCTGTAAACAATATCACTGGCACACGAAATTTGAATTTGTCAAAAAGAAGACAAAAATTCTGGCACTCTTTACAAAAACGCGCCACTTTCAAATTTCGAATGAAATTTTTTTTCCACACAATTTTTAATTTACATTTAGAACTTCTTTGATGCATTTTTTTTTTAATTTTTTTAAATACGTATTAGTTCTCGACATACCGACGGCTGCGATCAGGTACTGTCTCCACAGTTGGCCCTCTTCCATCTTGTAAGGTCGCGAGTTGACTGGATCGGTAGCGACCGGATCGTATGTATAAGTTTTGTCATCCATTTTTGTGACGTTTCCGCTTAGCTCTTGGTGATGTATCAAATCTGTAATGAGATGTTTTCAATATTAAAATCACAATCTAATTCAACTACAACTAACTTCTAGGTCTAGGTCGTACTAAAGTACGACCAGTGGTCATCATTGGAGTCACACCACGACCGGGTGATACATGGGTGATCCATTCTAATACTGGTTTTCAAATATCCGACTTCCGTGTTTCAGAAGCACGTAAAACAATGGGTCCCAGTTAATGTCACTGAGTGACAATAGTCGTGAGATTGTGGAGATTCCGGGGATGACGTTAGACGGCATCCGGTCAACTTAACTCGCCCCATAGCCACATCCTTCATCTGCTGGCCTTCTGGTCGTGCAGATGTCCATGGGCGCCGGTAGGCACTTCGGTGGCTGCTGCCTGCTCGTCTGCGCCCTTGTAAGATAAAAAAAAAAAGTTAGGTTATGTGGCTAAGTTCTGGGCCGACACAATTTAGTGCTTGCCAACGACACGCTAAGAAGGAGAAGATGCAAAATATAGTGTACGTGAATTTACAGTCATTTTCATTACTTAACTAAAATCATTAGTGCTTCAAAAGCTTAATCTAAATATCTAATTTTGTGATACAGCTTCCAACGCCTATTATGTCAGACACACCAACGTAATGAGAACAACGTTGCATGCTATCACTATTAGCTTGAACATTTGGATTGTGAAACCAACTATGAACACAATGTTGTATTTATATAGGACGACTATTGTAAGATACGACACGACAACAAGGGAGACAACACGACAACAAATGAAATGATACGACATCATAACAAGTGAGACGACACGACAACAAATAAAATGATACGACATCATAACAAATGAGACAACACGACTACAAATGAAACGACGCGACAACAAGTGAGATGACGCGACAACAAGCGATACGACACGTTAAAACATCTTACAAACTTTAAAAGAATTATGCACCCCGCCCGTTGACGCTGTCAAGGTCACTCTGACCAACAGCATTACACGATCAGGAAAAAAAATCCAAAGAGTACGGTACCAACCTGACAATACTAGGGTATTTAACCCAATGAGACAGTTTATCAGCGAGCTGTGCAGAGGGGTAGAAGAATGTTGCAATAAAATTTGATGTACTAGAGATTAATGTAATTCAGTGGAGAGATAGCTTGTAATAAAGCGACGTAATTGAGCGGGGCTCGCAGTAAAATTACAATTTTCCTATCTCAATTTATTCATCCAGCGCGGGGGATAATGTGCAAAGTTTTCACTTCGCGATAATGTTATATTCTAGGCAATAACTATGGTTATAGTACTTTAATAGACTGTACTAAGTATATATAAAAGGCTTGTCGCACAGAACATGTAAGCTTGTAGTATTCTTATAAAACGCTGTTGGCGTACCTAATAAAATAAAATGAAATAAAATAAAATAGAGTTTCCCTCAAAAAAGAAATAACCAAATTGAACAAATATTACACTAAAACACCTATACACATACCTGCATAAATACACACACACACACATATACACACACACACACATACACACACACAGACATACAAAAAACATAATGTGAATATAGTATTAATAGTATTTAATTTGTTACTTTAATAATGAATTTGTTAATCCTTCCTTAGTTTGTTACTTTTTCTCTTTTCAAATACTCTGTTCTTTTTGTTCATGTTATCTAGTGTAATCCCCATTTGGCCTTATTTATGTTTTACTTTGTATAACTTGTTGTAATGTACTTGTAACGCTGTAGGAATACTAATAAAAAAAAAATAATAATAAAATAAAATAATTTTTAAAAAATCACTATGAATGATGAACATATTAAGATGAAGTACCTGGATGACCGACCTTTTGCTTGGTTTGTATAAATATGAATGAAACCTAGCTAGTTCGATTAATCGCTCTGAAATTCCCTACATACTAAATTTCATGAAAATCGTTAGAGCATTTTCCCACGACGTTCCTGCCCACTGCCCACTGCGCCAATGGGCCAGTCAAAGTAAGGTTTTTTAAAACCAGGCTTAAAAATAAATGACTCACTGATTCAAAAACTGATTGGGTCATGGAGAAGAACCAGCGAAAAACTCGTTGGCATAAATCCACGAATAAATCACATAGCTTACGGATTTACGCAAAACATTAAATTTTTTTTCTGATTGCGCAAATGTCATATATTATAATACGTTAGTTTCTTCCATATATACTACAACGCAGCTCTAAATAAATTACCTACTTTAATTTAGTGGAATGATAGCTCGTAAAAGAGCGATGTAACTGAGCGGGGCTTTTTTTTTACAAGAGAATGTTAGAAGTACTTTTTATGTATGTCTAATATTCCCTTATCCCCTCCTACTAAGTTTAAATTAAAAGCTTGTATTAGGGGTGGTTGCGACAATACCCCAACGGCGGTGGGGTTTGAACCGGGTACCTTGCGGATTTCAGTCCAGATATGGAACGATTCAGTATCAGATATGGAACGATTCAGTATCAGATATGGAACGATTCAGTATCAGATATGGAACAGATTCTATATAAGCGTGTCTTGACATGCACTCGGCTATTTTATTAACAAGACCATAAAAATCTGTCTGAATGCATACACCACAAAAATTTCATTAGAGGTAGCGCCACGCTTACAATCGTTTTGGTCTGCAGTCAAAATGGGCCAGCGTGTCCGGGTACCAGTACCTCTTCTCACTTATGAGTGGCGTGAAGTGGCGGCAATACTGTTATGGTATTGTTATCACGTTTCATTGGATTTGTGAGATATATCCCAGTGGTCTAAACTCGTCATTTAAGACCAGCAACGCATCTGCTTACCCCATGGTCGTGTAGATGTCCATGGGCGTCTGTAGTCACTTAGGTTAACCGCATGCTCGTTTGCCCCTTATAACACAAAAAAAAACATAGGTATTCTTTCGAAGTATTTCGTCATATTTTCGAGGATAGCACTACACGCACACCACTACATCAGTACCTATGGATAATTAGAGATAGAGGTTAGAGGATATGGAGGAATAGGGAGAAGAGCTATTGGTAGACTAAAATTATGAATAGATACTGTGAGTTAATATTTGACACGACAGTAATAGGACAGTGTGCATAAATAAAACATTTGTTCTGACCCTATATTACATGGAACAGTGCCGGCCCGAGGTAATTTTAGGACGGAGCGAGATCAAATGAGAAGTTTTCGAGTTTTGCGCTTAGCAAATATTTATTTTTATTTATATACAAGACTTCTAGAAAACTTAAGATAGTGAAATAAAAATGCAGAATTATATGGAAAATCTTATATTACATACATTAATCTAACTTAGATAATGTACACAGCAGTTATATGCAAAGCACTTTAGAGTTAGTTACTAAAATCACCATTATGCATGATGATAAAAAAATAGACCTCAAAATATAGAATCTTTTTTCTTTTTTTACATGACTGCAAAGGTAGAAGTCAATCTAATGTTTAGAGCAAAACCAAATATACTTTCTTTTCTATTAAAACTCATACACCTAATTTACACCTTAAGAACAAGTATTTAAAGATACTATAATCCAACTATAACACAGCTTATTCCACATTATAGGAAAACCTTTTGTAGGATTATTCTCGTACAGCGCGCTAGTACGGCCTTGAATGCGTTTAATATAATAATGCATAGTATATGTTATAGAATAATATTAATGCGTTATAAGAGCACCGTGTTATAGGGGGGATTACAGTATCTTTTAACTTTAAAGGTAGAAAAAGATGGTTCCCACTTAAAGTATCGTAAGCAACATTTTACCATCTTCACTTTTTTACGTTTTCTAAATTACCTGTTGATTTCTATTAACTGTATTCATTTTAAGTAGAATACTTTAAAATAATTTACTTTGAATTTAATACAGTTAATAGAACTCATAAAGTTCATTAGAAAACTTAATAAAGTGTGATGGCACAAATGTGGCTTACAATACTTTACATAGGAGCCATCAAAATATCAGCTTGCAAAACTCATTTTCCTAGTAAATTTTACAGTAGCAGACTCTGCAGATTTTAAATGCATTAAAGTGCGATACATATAGCTATATCGCTTTACATCAGCGCCGCTTCTTAGAGGTCTTGGTTGGCCCCTTCACGAAGCACCAATCAACAGATATCGCCTGCCCCAATATGTCTGCTCCATCTAGGGCTTCGCGTGCACTCTGTGAAAATCAAGTATATGTTAATTTATGCATGTGACCTAAGGAAAGATTAGTAGTATATGAAAGATATATGTTTGTATATACATATATTAATATGTGAAGCAAATCTTTCGGTATCATTTTAGAAATTTAGTACAATTACAGTTTATAAATAGAGGAGAGTGTGCGAATGCCAATATTTTAATTAAATATGCATTATAAATATATTATATTATTCAAATAAAACTACACACACACCAATGCTAAAAGCTTTGAAAACTCATATTTACATTTAATTATTGTTATGGTGTCAAAGCATATTCTTGATAAAACAACAGTATATATTGTTAATTATGACATATAATGTTGCCAAATGTCATTGAAGTAACAATAAAAATTGTTCTTTTGGCGTTTTGAGTTGGCTTCTTTTGTAATCTATTCATTAAAAAATATCATTTTTATACTACTAAAGAAGGCCATTGAAGTAAACCTTTAAAACAAGCACCTTAAGGACTTTAGTTCGTCTTTAATCAGATCCGCCCTTCAAAGAAGGTGGTGGCCACAATCAGTCAATTTATGGCCAATATATTTATTGAATTGACATAAACGAGTAAATCACTATTTTTTATTTAATGATTTAAATGCTGACGACCCGGCAGGCCGAAGAAGAGGTGGCGCGACCATTTAGATATCTTTGCGAGGAAGTTGTGGATGAGATTGACCCAGGAAAGAGGAACTTAGATCAAGAAGGGGTAGGCCTTTGGCCAGCAGTGGGATGCCAATAAAAAAAAACTGGTGTATGATGTATTGTATAACTGTAGGCTTTATGGCGTGTAGGCCAATTTTCGCCCAAATGCGAGTCAGCGTATTAACTTGCTGAAGAGCGATATAGTTCATTTCTACAAAGGACATATCTTTAATATATATGACTTTGACTCATTGTTTTTTCGCAAGGAAGGTATTGTATATAATATTATAAGGCATTCGATCTCAATACAACGTCAAGGTCTGACGTTACAAGTGTGTTAGAGTGGTGGGCATGCCCATCGTACCGACCACGTTGGATAACAAGGCATAAGTCATTATTAAGCAATGACAATAGACATTTTCAGAAAGGAACCCCAATTCTGCAGCTAGTACTTGAGTGAATTCATTTGTTGATCGCAACCGGTTGAGAAATAATTATTTATTCAAGTGTAGAGATTAAATTGGGTGTTGGTAAATGTCAAAATTGAATTTTATCTTTGCTAAGCGTAAAACCATTTCATGTAACTAATTAGCGCGCATGAGTTGTTTTTTGCTTTTTTTTGAGCAACTTGCAATGACAAAGCAAGGTTCCGTAATACGAATAACGTCAAAAAAGTTCGCTTTAGTTTTTGGCGTACTTTTTATGGGATACCTTTGTTACTTATAAAATAATTTGGATCTTTTTTTGGTGTTATAAGAATATTTAAAAGTTTGGCAGTCCGAATATTATTTATACAATGAATTACACGTACGAGGCATTTATTGAAACCCCTTTTAAACCCCTTCGCAGCTGGAGTATTGTCACACGCACTCCATGATACAAGCTTTTAATTTAAGTTTACTAGAAGATAAAACGGGAATATAAGAAATACCTAAATAGTATTGTTAATATTCTTAAAAAACAAAACAAAACATGTCCACTAAAAGTGATAATATTGTTAATATTCTTAAAAAAAAAACATGACCACTAAAAATGTTACTAAGGGCGATAGTGTTGATATTGTAAAAAATTGCCAAAGGCGGATCAAGACACGCTTATATAAAGAGGTTCCGAATCTGATACGCTATAAACGTATTTGTTAAATAACTACAAAAGTTGTTGTCCGATTTCGTTCAGAATAATTTTCTTAATGAGTTTTTAGCATTTTCTATCAACATGGAAAATTTCAAGTTTCTACGTCTAATAGTTTGGAAATGCTAGGAGGGGGACCACCTTACGAGCAGGCAGACCGACGGACGGACGGACAGAGCGAAATTATAAAGGCTCCTTGTAGTACTAAGGAACCCTATAAAAAGTAGAGCTAATAAAAAATAATAGTAATTTCAAAAACAACTAAAAGTGTCACTAAGGGCGATAGAGTTCAAATTGTAAAAAAAAAATTGCGAAAATTTATGGAATAAAGAACATCAACTCTTTTATTTATTTATTAATACGTTAAGCGAAAACTCTAGGCACCATTTTACGAAAATGGCGCTGACGGAGGAGTTTGAAATTTTGAACACAATTGAAGTTCACATAGAGGAAGCTGTGTGAATGTTAATATTTTTTTTTATAATATGCAACATTAATAGTTTAAATTATTAAATTCAAATCACACGCACACCAATACCAAACGATTTACACCATTTACACACACATGTATCGGATGATGCCAAAGTGTAGTCGTGACAACCGTATGTTATATTAATTCAAATTTTATTTTTCTGTGAATAGAACAATATATGTCGTTGCACGCAAAAAGGTTTGTGGGTGAATTTCTACTAGCAGATCTGTAGCTCTGGGTGTATTATCCATATGTATGTATTTATATATTTCAAAAAAAATATATATTTGTGTATAACAGGCGGCTGTTATCTATAACACAGGCATTAAGTTGTCTACCTTAGGAATAGACGTCCGTGTGTCATATAGCCCTGTATATATTTATTGTTATTTATGTATCTTTTAGTAAATTTCGGGTCGTTTACACGTTAAAAGCACGATTTCGAAAGACGTATAATACAGTCGAAGACTAATTTATAAAGATAAAAACTATAATATAAAGATGAAACTGCTTATAATCTGATCAGTTTAGTTTTTTTTAAACATAAATAATCTCTGACATCTTAAAACATATGTGTGGTGTCCCGAAAAACATTCCGAACAACACATTATCAAAATGGGTCCGTTCAAAAGTTCTTTTAATTGGTTATTTTGATCGATATTTTTTTATTAATTTTAATTAATAAACAAATATCGATTTCCGTGAAAAAATTGTCAGTTGGCCCAACGGTGACTCCCGTGGTTATTAAGTTATACCTTTAATGTTATTTATTAATTAAAATTCTTTTGTTACTCTCATAAATGGAACCATGCAAATGGAATTAATTCATCAAAATAATAATAATGATGGAACCATTTTGTTAAGTTTTTATATGTTTTTCTATAAAATTTTTTGGACATAATAATGATTTGTTAAAAAGTCTGGAATTATTTGTGTTCGATTATTATTTAGTCCTTTGTAGTTTATAGCTAACATGGAAGTGTATTAAATTTATTTTTGGTAACAAATATTTTTAAAAGAGCGGCTAACGAATTTCTTGCTGATCCTTCACTCGGCTCGACTTTTCCGAACCAGTGGTACATTTTAAAATATTTGACGATTCAAAAAAGCCTATAATAGTCGGTTTGATTATATACTAATATTTATATATTATAGCAAACAAACAAACAAACTCTTCAGCTTTATAGCTGTAGAGTTTATTTGTTTGTTTGCATGCGCTAATCTCAGGAAGTACGGGTTCGATTTTAAAAATTATTTCAGTATTAGATAGCCTATTTATCGAAGAAGGCTATATATCATCGCTAAAATTGAATCTATTTTTCGTACCTAATTTTACACGGGTACAGCTAGGAAAACATATTTTGATTTTATTGCAGGGTCGTCGAACTGGGTCCTCGTGAATACCAGTCCACTCTTCCGCCGTTGAACCATCGGGCCTTGACATATGTTTAATAGAGTAACGTTTGGGGGAGCCAGAGCCGGTGCAATTAACTAGAAACGATCGCAGTAAAAACTCTAACGTTTGCATAAAACAACCAATAGGTCTAACGGTGGTTCTAAACTTAGAACACGACTTGTCAAAGAACAACTTATACCAGACGCACCACAGTTCATTAAGTATAAAACTAGCGATCCCCCCCCCCCCCAGTTTCGCATGTATGCAATGTAGGTAACTTATCACTTGCGTTATAGGTAACAGCCGACTGGTACACAAATATTTTTTTGGATGGGCAGCGACTTTTGTTTGATAATATACTAAGTGACACATACATAATATTAAGAAGCAACGATTGAAACTTTTGTATAAAAAAGTTCGCGTATAAAGTGAAAACCTGATGAGAGCTGACTTAGGATGCATATAAATGTATTTATGAAGTTATAAGAAAAAAATACTTTGCATAAACGATGTTGTGATGACACTCTGTGTTTAGAAGATAACGTGCAGCATGATTCGCAGTAGCATGATAGAAAATCAATCTATCCAGAAGACATACAGTGGTGATATAAGCCAAGGAGGTGGTTTATAGTTTGTAGACATCCGCTTAGAACGGATTGTTTGATTGGGCCAGGAAAGGAAGTCTAATGCTGTTGCAAGTTACTCTTACGCGAACGAAGACTCGGGAAGTAGTTTTTTTTTTATAAATTCGGTTCACCTGAACCTCACAGAGTCGTTGCTGGCCTTTAAGAAATGACTACGCTCTGTATATCCCCTGCCTCTACTCTTAACTATTGTAAACATATTTCGGTACCTCCCACGTAAAGTGTTGCAACCCGAATTCCCAGCTTCATAGTAGGGCATTACAAACACGTAAATTGAAATAAAAACCTCATTATATAACACTTGTGTATACAATTATATATTCAATAAAAACGATTACATTATTGTATACAATAATATATTAAAAAGTTACTGTTATATTACAATTTAGTTGTTTGTAACAATCTACTGTAAAGCTGGGAATTTGGGGGTTACAACAACTTACGTGGGAGGTATCGATTTATGAATTGCAATATCTGTACAGGATACAGGATACAGGATACAGGAGTGCAATATAAGGACCTTCCGGTACCATTTTTAGGAAAATTTCGCGTACGGAGGAGCAACAAATTTGGCGCAATTGTAGTTTATATAGAGCAGGGTGTGCGAATGCTTATATTTTTATAGAATATACATTAATTTAAAACCTCTCGCACACCGATGCGAAACGATTTACACACACTTAGAAACATTTTACTATAAGTTAGTGTCAAAACGTATTCGTGCCGACCGTGCGTATATTAAGTGTCAAATACGGCAATCCCATTGTAAAAAGAACTTAAATTTTGCATATACCTTTAAATAAGCATATAGCACGCAAATTTAAGGATTTGTGACCGAATTACTACCAGCCAACGATTTCTGGTATAGGTAAATTGTTAATTCAATAGAAGTTGTCGCATCTGGAATGTATACATAATCTATGAGCGAAACGCCATATAATAACATAGCTAGCAAATATCCAGTATTAGCATATGTGTAATAGGAAGCAGCTGTTAGATTTTCCTATCCAATGATATCACCCTTAACAGTTTTTTGCAATAAAAAACATTAGAATCGTTTCATTCTATAATCTATATGAAATTATGGCAAAAAGCTTATATTTATTTTTCATCTATTAAAATAATAAAAGAGAATGATCACCTCAAACAAAATCTCGAAAACCGTGGTACGTACAATGATGAAATTTGGCAAGGCGGTAGTTGATAGTTTGTAGACAAGTGGTGCCAAATTCTGTCGGAGGCCAAAACTCATTTTTGGTTGCTGAATCCAAAAAGTAAGTAAGATATCCACCAAAAAGAGATTTTTCAATGGACCCAGATTAGCGAGGTCTGAAGGCTTTCGCAATTTTACGCAGACGAAGTCGCGGAAAATAGCTAGTTATAATATAATATAATAGTAGAGTTAGTTGAAACGTAGAGCAGACTGGCGAGACTGACTTTAATAGAGTCGGTAACGAATTTCTTGCTGATTCTTCTCGTGGCTCGACTCTTCCGAATCAGTGGTAGCTTTTAAAATATTTGACAATTCGAAAGAGCAAGTAAAATTTAATTTGAATCATCATTATCATTAGAATTTGAATTGGACTTTAAAATCCTTTTCGTTCTATAGAGTAGTCCAGTGTCAAATAATTAATGACTGATAGAATCAGGCGTTACTTTGCGGAAATCCGTGACATGCATGAAATACTAAACAACTTTGCTTAAATTCGCGGATTTAAGCAAAGTTGTTAAATAATTAATGTTCTCTTTGAGAAGACGGTTATAAGGATATCAAAAGATTTGTTTTGATTTGATAATTGAGTATCATATGAGTACCACGAACCAAATGAAATGATACGTAAGTACCATGAAATGACTTTCACAAGAGTGTTTCAAACAGCCTAAAAGAATGAAGATAGTTTGACTATGACCATAGCCTCTCTCGGTGGCCTAAACTCGTTATCAAAGGCCGGCAACTCATTTGCTAGCCTTCTGGTCGTGCAGATGTCCATGGGCGTCGGTAGGCACTTAGGTGCCTGCTGCCTGCTCGGTTGCCCCTTGTAACATAAAAAAAAGCCTATTTTAAAGACCACGGTGGTTGCTTATAAACACGTTGTACACTCTCTTGCCGGGTTCCATACTAAACTAGTTATATGTCTCCCGTATATGATAATGCTGGTGGCAGGAGGTCGCAACTTAATCAGTGGCTAGCATTTGAATGGATGGTGGTTAAGTAGTTCTTACCGAGGCTGGGTGGTACATGGGTAACCCAATCTTACACTGGCTTTGAAATATCCGACCTCTTTCTATTCGGAAGGCACGTAAAACAATGGATTCCGATTATGTCACTGAATGGTATTGAACGTGAGATTGTAGAGATTATATTAGTTCCGGGGATGACGTTTGATGGCAGTCGGTCATGCTAACTTGTACCAAAGACACATCTTCTGCAAATCAAGCGGACCCTGGTACTAGATCAGAATGCTAGGAAGAAGACTGGTGGTAGCTGGTCCAACAAATTGCTGTTGGAAATAACTTCTCTTGCAAATGCAACTGGCATATTTTGTGGATTTTTAACATTACGTTTGTATTAAATTCTCATTCTTTCTTTCTTTTTTTTCAAATTTGAATTTACACTCTCCGTGATGAATGCGATATAGGCAGCAGAGTTATAGCGAATTTATTTGACGAGGTGTAAAAATGAGTTATCGCTCGGTTTGGACCACGAAAATGTCGTAAAATTCGGCCATAAAACTCTTACAAGTGTTATTTTTAAAGTTTTTACGAAGGCAGCGACGCAACCATGTGTACGGAGCTAAACCAAACAAGTGACGCCGCACGAAACTAGGCGTGCGTCCAACAGTTACAATAAAACCTTAATTTATTTAATTTCCCGGCGGACATTTTAGTTTATTTTGCCGCGCCCCTGTTTGCGTCATTCGCTTATTTTTAGTTGTTTAAAGGTACGTTTAAATATCCTCAATAAGGTGCAGGCATTATAATAATTTAATTTTGTTCCAGCATTAAACTGTACTTAATTAATCATACCTCTTTAAAGATATTTATTTTGCGTTATTTTTATGAAGCATATATTAAAAAAAATCTAACATACAAATTGTCATGTCACACTGTTTGTTGCCAAATTCCTCCGGAACGGCTTATGAAATTTTTTGTGCATGTTTGGTAGCTTTGAGAATTAGTCGTAAACTATTTATTAAGCTTCTAAGTGATAAGGGTGGCCCACGCGGACGAAGTTTCGGGCTCTAGTAGATATTATTATTAGTAAATTAGTATTTCGAAGTTTCTAGTAAACACATACTATAAAATAAAAGATCATTACTAGTCATTTCGGTAATGTCAGTAAGTCACTTAACCAGCAATGCCTGATCTAATACCATAATGCCGGAGCCAGACATAGCTCAAAGTGTTTGTAAATTTTTGTCCTTTAAAAGTACAAAGTACTACAAAACTTCAGAAATGAATACTTATTTCTTCTGTTTAGATATCCACAGTTATTGTGACGAAGAAGTTGATCTAGCCTTTTCAAATAATCTAATCTATGTTTTGCCTTATGTGTCAAGAAATAATGCTTTTTTCATATGCGATGAAATTTGGACATTGGACATCAAGGTAATGGACGGTGAAAATTCCTGTTATGACACGTTGTTTTGTGGTGAAAATCAGTTACCTTTATTCCATTCTACAACTTGATACCTCCATCATTTTTTTATCATCGAACCAGCAGATGCCGTGTGGGTTTCAACTCATACATTGTTGACATGCCGCCATCCTGTACGAATAGGTTCTTTTTTCCTTATTCGAACGGCTAAGACGTGGAAGGATCTCCCGGCGTCTGTGTTTCCAGACCACTACAACGTGGGTATCTTTAAGGCAAGAGTGATCGGGTTCATTTTAGGCAAGCGCGTTCCACCGTAGACTGCATCTTAACTTAACATCAAATGTGACTGCGGTCAAGCGCATGCTTATCTCTAATAAAAAAACCAGACCATGCCTGGGAACACTCCCTATGGTACATGCAATAAAAGACGCCAGAGTGACCTGACATATTGCAAAGCCAAAGGATCTTGCCGGACAAAAAACAACTCAGTACAACATATGTAGTATAAGATGTACAGAAATGTAGACCTGTTTATTTATATTCTTGGTATTCTAATGATGTAATAATACTCATAAGACGAGCACAATTAAACTCAATTGCAGCGTATTGTTGCATCTTTAAAGCACATTCGTTAAAAATATTCACTTGGTTACGCAGTGAAGTGAGGTCTTGTGACCCGCGTCACGCGATGGCAGCCGGCCATCTTGGTATAACATTATAAATGTGATAGTGTGTGTTAATAAAGCGTTTGTCGGTGTGAGTTAGCATTACGTGTAATAATAACTCAAAACGTATATCGAATCTAGACATAATTTTTGGGTACGGTGGTTTGTTTGGCATTTTATGGAAATTACTACATATTTCTCTGTTCCGTGGAAGGGTTTTAAAAGTCATTGGTGTTTTATGTGGACTTATGTAACCTATTTAGGATGGGAATAAAAGGATCATATAATTGATAGAATCAGGCGTTACTTTGCGGAAATCCATGATATGCATGAGAAGCTAAAATAGACTCTACAAAGGTTATTCGTAAAAAATTCTTTACGAATAACATTTGTAGAGTCTATCTCCTGATGATGCTTCGGTGTCGAAGCGAAACGTGCGCTGAGGCACATCGGAAAGTCAGTGTATGAGGGATATACCGAAGTTAACGCGGGTAAAGTAAAATGTTATGACCTTTTAGACGTAGCGTCGCTAACACACGGCTGTCTACAAGTGGTTACAAATTAGATTGCTTGTTAGGTAATTTAATAAATTATACTTCAATAATTTTACAAGCTGGAAGGCCTCCTACATAGTGGACGGACGATCTATTGGTTCGCAGAGAGTCACTGGACATCAGCGGCCCAAAATAGATCTTTGTGGAAATCCATGGAGGAGGCCTACGTCCAGCAGTGGACTTCATAAGGCTGAAGGAAGGAAGGAATTTTACAATTTGTTGCTTAAATAAAATAGGTAGCTTAAAGTGTCTGATGGTGAATTGAAGTAGTTTGGTATTAAATAAATGAAAAGGTAAAGACAAATTCTTTTGTAGTTATTGATATGGTTGATGCTAAATAATGACAAGTACTGGTATAATTGTTGACGTTGTCGTTTCTGTCATTGTCATCGCTGTTACCACTGTCGCTGTCGCTGTCACTGTCGCCGTTGCTGCTGATGCCGCTGCTGTTTTTTATACTGCTGTTGATGCTGATATTGTTGTGTTACTATTCTTATTATTATCAATATTTCTAGATCACTAAACAACATTTCTTAAATAAATTCGTGTCACACTTAAAGTTAACCATCCTATTGCTTTCAGAGATTTTTTTACAGTGCAAAATATTTTTTATTTTAATAAAAAATATGTAATCGTTGCTACAATGATTTGGTTTAGTGTTACATATGACCTACTCGTGCGTTATAGATCATATTAACATAGTTGCAGTCGTAAACAATTTTTTTCATCTTTATAAAGGATCATGATATCATAATATAGGCAGAAATATATGCATACCTGACTGACGGATCGGGCCTTGCTGAAGGTTTCATATGGTAATAGTAGAAGAGGTGTTCAAAGATGGCTATTCACTGGAACTGCCGCTGTCTTAAGAAATTAACTCTTAACAATTATAGCAGAAAATTTAATTATTTTATTAACTTTTTTTATAATTTCCAAATAGCTCATCGGTATAATGGATGGTCGGAAATACTCTAGATACCCGGTTTAAATCCAGAAACTGTTAGGGTAATATCGCATCCAATTATAGCACCAGCTTAAAAGCTTTAGTTAAGGGAATATTAGGTATACAAAAGTTTTATGGAAAATAATGTAAGAAAAGAAACGACGCAATAAGTATAGTGGATAAAGTTTTTTTGCCTTTAAGTAATGAGATAAATAAGCATGGTTAATAACTGGTAGTATTGTGCCCTTCCTGCTCTACCACCTATACGCGGGAGGACCTGATGCGAGCCACAGAGGATGCCGTTCACGTGGCTGAGGTCTGAAACGGAACTGTGTGATGCGCCATCGACACGACAAGAAGATCTGGTGCTAAACAGGTTTACGGATTGTACGTATCATGGGTATTCATTCGTGCATTGCTGACCGTATACTCTCGGATACGGCGTCATCCCAATAGAACACAGTGCACGATGCGATCGAACTTAGATCGTATGTACATGCAATCAAAGATTTATATAAGAAGTGTCCTAATTGAAGTGCGATGCGATCACCCGAATTCGTATAGCGCGAATAACGTATCTAGTCAAAATATTCCCTATATCGGTGATGCAATGTCGGACCCTCATATGGTATTGTAGCTACAGCTGGTATTATAGGAAAGGATTTTTAAAACATTTTTGTGTGGCTGTCAGCGAATTGGAATTCTTGTGTAAACGTTTTCCGATGTGTCGTAAGACTTCAATATGTGATAGATATTTTTGAATTTGAAAGTCATATTTGCTGTACCAAGTTTATAGTTGCTTATATTGAAAAAATAATTTCTGGTGATAGGTTATCATCAAGGATTGGTACTACCTTCTTGACCTTCTTGCTTTTACCTCAAAGAATCGAATTAGAGGTAGCGCCATGTTTGTAGCCATATTGGGCCAGCGCGTCCGGGTACCAGTATCTCTTTCTTACATAAGATCGACGTGAAGTGGCGGCAATGCTGTCACGTCAAGTGATGGTATTGTTTTCGCGTTTCGTTCGGCCTGTGAGACTTCCCGGTAGCCTAAACTCGTCATTAAGGCCGGCAACGCATCTGCTTGCACTGCCGACTTTTTAATCTGACTTTGCGTAGCAGCGCAGTTTTATAGAACTTTGTAGTCTTCAAAGACAAAAATGTACAAACACTGAGCTATGTCTGGCTCCGGCATTAGATTGTGTCATAGCGTAGTCATGACGACCGTATGTACATTCATTGTCAAGTAATGTCATAATAAATAAACGTTATTTATTTATTATGTTAATAAATAAATAACGTTTATTTGAACTAAGTACGTTTAAGCTTAGTAGGAGGGGAAAAAGATTCCCTTTTCCCCTTAATCTAATATTCATTAGACATACCTAAAAAGTATTCCTAATATTCTATGAAAAAAAAAAAGAAGTGGTACACATTACCATAAATCAAAACAGCCCCTAAACTAGGATTCTCTGTATCTTGAGGGACATCTAAATAATTAAAAATCACGATGTCCATGTAGTGAGAATTAATTGTGTATAGAGTACGTAAATCTAAAGATTCGTGATCAATTTTCCACCAGCCGACGATTACTACAACTGTACTAAAATGTACAAGCGGAAATCGAACTAATCACATATAGACTTAACAATCAAATTTGCTAACGATATTATAGCTTTTGAATTCATTGTCATTGGCGTACAATAACCTGTCTATGACGATACGTGCACGATATTTTGATTGCTATAGCTGAAGGAATAAGATTTAAAATTGCTCTGTCGGTTAAAATTGGTTCAGATCAGCTAATCTTCGCACTGGCACGGTACTCACGTTAGTGATGTAACCGATATTTTAATTGATATCGATGTTTTGTTTCTCTTCACCTTATAGACATTTCTAAAGTCAAAGTTTGCCATGGATCTTGAACCTCGCAGATGCGGTGCACATGTATTTAAGTAATAAGAATTCTTTTTACTTGAATGTTACGTAGAAGGTTACTCTCCCTCTATCTCTTGGCGTCGTATCCATCAATTCTGTGAGTCGTGACCCCTTCCATTGATTTTTGTTTTTACGATGACCGGCCATGTGACCCTGTCGGTTTAGATATTGTGTAGTGTTTTGCATCGTATATTAAATACCTATTTTATTATTTTAAGAATACGCTTGCCCATTAAAGAACCTTAATAGAGCAAAGTAGATTTGTGTTAAGAACTTAACTATCCTAGCGTGAAACGACCTTTGTTTTTATCACTGCGTTTCACGGGCCTTTTGTAACAATAACGTCACAATAATTGAAAGCCTACCAATTTTTCGTTGTTTTTAAATTAGCTTTCTAGAATCGTAATTTTATTAATATTAAACCATATCTACAGATTCGTTATATATTGATTTTTACTTTAATTATTACTTTAATAGAATATACATGAAACTATAAATGAATTGAGCATTCCTTAAGAGAATCGTATGCGTAAGATAAGACGTTTAAAAAAGTTTAAATTTTATAAAGGTTAGCTTCTTATCGACACTTAAAATTGTCGATGTAGCAGACATCACTATTACATGTGTTCTTTGATTGGTAGTGGTAGAGATGCATCCACTTGTGATTTTTATTCTGTCAGAGACGACGGTATACTTTTAAGTATCGTTTTACTAGTTAAAACACGCGACTAGATCCGCGTTGGAAGACAGTAAGAAACATTTAGTCAAATCCATCACACTATACACTAATTAGCTTATAACCTACTAGCTGTTTCCCGTTACTTCGTACGTGTAAAATTTTGAAAGCCCTTAGATCTCTTTGATCTGGCCTTTCGATGAAATAAAATGTGTTTTTATTTGAAATAAATTTTACAATAAAACTTATGTAATTGTGTTTACCATTCCACACTCAGGAATCTTGTTTTGTGGAATTCGTACAATATATCCAATGTAGAAATTTTGACATATAAAATTATTGTCGGTCGAAGAGGGTACACAGAAATATCGATTAGCTTCTTCTTCTTCTTCGGATTGATGGCTTACAAAGAGTATTGTTAACAGATAGTCAACATAGGCATTAACTTATAACTAAACAAAGCAATTTGAGCATATATACAAATTTAGAACGGTTATTAGATTTAGGACAATGGAAAATTAGAAATAGAGCCTCAATAGCTCAACGGTATGGACTAAAAACCGCAAGGTGCCCGGTTCAAACCCCACCGCCGTTGGGTATTGTGAAAATGTTTTGTGAACGGTTTCATATTTATGAAACGGATTCGGTTTTCAGGACGTCCGGCGACAGATACGATCGACTCTGTGTCGCGGAAATGAAAGATTTCTGTTGAGATAGGAGAGGACAAATCGTCGCGATCGGAGATATTGCACGACGAATCCGCGAATATAGAACAAGCGACGGTATTGAAAACTTCAATTTTAAAAGCTTTTTGATGCTACCCATATCTAAGTCAATTTCTTTTATCCATATAGACTCTTTCAAAAGCTCCTATGAATGTCATTCCGTTATTATAATATTGTTATGATTTTTTTTAATCATTTAATAATTTGGTTATAAAGTTTACGACTTAAAAGCTAAGTCCGTTGCGTTCTGCACTGAGAAGACCCCGCAACAAACTCAGTCGTGTATTTTTTTTGTTTTTTGTTTTTTGGCACAATAATACAAATTTGCTTAGAGCAATTTATTCCCAAGCATTATCAACATTCTAATAATCCTTTACATTATAGCAGCGTTTTTGAGTGAGTTTACGTTTTATAAAAGATTTAAATTTATTTAAAGACATCTCCCGAGTGTCGTAGGGAGTTTGTTATAAAAACGTGTACAGTTAAGATGAAATGTGGAATTAATTTTACGAAGCCCAGTAGAGTGCACTAATAGTTTTTCTATATTTCTGAGATTTCTGCTAGTGAAATCACTCATTTTCTTAAATTTATGTAAGTTTCTATGTACATAAATGAGATTTTCTATAATAATATATAAAGCTGAAGTTTGTGTGTTTATTCGTTTGCTTGAATGCGCTAATCTCAGGAACTACTGGTATATACAGGATATTCACAAATTAACGCTTTTTCTTGTAATTATAAGTGCATTTATTGTGTTTTTATTGTATTTAATAGCTACACTATATACAGAATAGAGATAATATAGACCTTTAGGCTCCTATCTCACTGTGACGCTATGGCGACGTCGCCAGCTACGTAACCATAGATCTGCGGTTGCTATTAGTCATTAGTAATCGTGGCTATGCTTCTAATTTGGCGGCGTCGCCAAACCGTCGCCAAGTGAGTTATATGTCCTAAATTTTAATACGAATTGTTTAGATATGTGACCAGTAACGTCGCCATAGAGTCTCGGTGAAGTAGGTCTCATATGCTGTCACGCTAGGTCGCGGAAATGAAAGTTTCTGTATAGATACGTGAAAATATCGTATTGGAATTGTCAAAGGGGGTAAAACGTATGTCATAATAGAGCTAGGAAATGTTTTTAGGGTTCCGTAGTACTAAAAGAAACCCTTATAATTTCACTCTGTCCGTCCGTCCGAAAGTGGTCTCCCCCTCCTAGTATTTCCAAACTATTAGATGTAGTGATTTCAAATTTTCTATATCGATAGAACATGGTAAAAACACATTGGAAAATTATTCAAAACGAAATCGGACAATTATTTTTTAAGTTATTTAACAAATACCTTTATAGCGTATCAGATACGGAACCCTTCTATTATAAGCGTGTCTTGACACGCTTTTGGCCATTTTTCATTATTTTTATAAATTGAGTGGCAAAAGGGGAAGACGGTTCAACTATTAGTGTTTACCGATGCCCATGGACACCTGCAACACCAGAGGGCTCGCAGGTATGTTCCCGACCAATGGGCATTTTTTGACATGAAGAAAAAAATCAGTTCGCGTAATAGACTCAATAGCTCAACGGTATAGACTGAAATCCGCAAGGTATCCGGTTCAAATCCCACCGCCGGGATATTGTCGCACCCACTCCTAATATAAGCTTTTTCATTTAAGCTTAGCAGGATGGGAAAAAGGGAATATTAGACATACCTAAAAAGTATTCCTAATATTTTTAAAAAAAAAAACATAGTCACCGAACGCTCGACTTTGACGAGGGACGAGGCATAAATGAGGAATTAGACATGCCTTAGAGTATTCCCAATAGTGAGATAATAAAGATTGACAAAAACTGTAAATTTCCGTACCTGCTGTAGAATGAGGCTCTGGGCTAACTGACATGTCGGCTGCCGCAGAACAGCAATCTTCTAGAAGTAAAATCATGTTATACAAACTACAGAAGTTCAGAAAATTTAAAAACAATCAACCCCATATTAAAATAATTCAACACGGCTCAAGTACTAGTACTGCACAGCTTACAGACTCACCTGTAGGTATATGGGGGAGATGTGATGTACCCATCACATCTCCACACACACTAGTCCCCCACAGGAGAAGCGAAAGACCTGGATAATTATGTACCTCATTAGAAAAAAAACCGTTGGGCCCAAGCAGTCTGATGAAATAATTTAACATGGCTCAAGGGGGTGAATGTCTGGTTGGACATGCCCATTGACTGGTTAATCTGAGCTTGATACGACTGGTTCATATGCCCTTGTCGTAACTGATCTTGCGGTCGAGTCGACATAGGTGTAGAGACTTGACGCGGTGAGAACTTAGGCGAGCCTGAAACAATTAAACCATTTGCTTGAATTATTATTATTTAGAGTACGGTTCTGTCTAAAGGCGGTTCCACATTATTGATGTGAATTCACGGCACAGGTCATGCCCTTCACATCCACAAACAAGATAGTGAAATGGATGTGGAAGATGCTGCATTCTAAACTTTTGAATTACCTTATTATATGATTAGGACTGTCTTTACTAATTATAAAAATTCCATTTCAGACTTTCTATAAAGAAGCAGTTATCAGAATTACATTGATATAAATTATTATAATGAACGAAATTTAATATCACAGGGTCGTGAATGTGGATGTGTACCCGTGAACGCCGCGCGAAAGAGGCGCCAACAATTTGTCGCGGGACAGAATACCGGCTCTGATCGGGGAACGTGCGTGAACGCGCGTGAACCACGCGGAAACCGTCCACATTCACGTTCACACCTGTTAATGGAGCTTCACGGCACTTATGTGGTGCCGCCATGAGGCTATGCGTTGGCAGTCTCTATTATAACGATCTAAGTCCTCCATCTCATTATTGGTCTGCCGCGATATCGTTTCCGATCTGGAGTCCATAAAATGGACATTTTGGTCCAAAGACACACAGGATGATCAGATAGTACTCTTAGACCTATATCTGGTCGCAAGTCCCAGGCACTGGTACGGTTCCTTCCTCTGCAACACGATGGATCCGGCACCCGCAAGGTGAAACCTTGGAATACCAAGAAACGCGTTTCTCTCTGTAATACTTTACCTACGAAGAATTTAATAGTCGATAATCCTAACCAATGTTAAAGTAAACTTATCTGTTACGATTTCACGCCTAAACCGCTGAACCAATTTTGATTGATTTCGGTATAGGGATAGATTGGACTCTCGGAGAAGGACATAGGCAGCTTTTCTCGCGAAAATTAAATCAGAAAGGGGTGGAATAGGGGTTAAAAGTTTGTTTGAAAATGAAAAATGAAAATTGATTTGAAAACCAGTTTACAGGAATAAGTGAACTGAATTGAAAACTGAAAAAGTTAAATCTGCGTATCAGTTGTCCCGCCCACCTCCAGAAACTTAGATCTAAAACAATTTTCCAGCTAAACATAATTTGTTACTAAAAGTTATACTTAAAGAAATATATGAGACTTTATAAATTTAATTCTTAATAACAAATTGTGAGATTGTGTATGTTAGTGTAAATGTACGTGTCAATTTTGAAAGTATGTGTAAATTATGTCTGTGTTCATAATTTACACATACACTTCAAATATGTATGAAGGTCGAAATGAAATTTGAAAGGGGTGAAATAGGGTTTAGAAGCTTGTATGGAAGTCTAAATGATATTTAAAAGAGATGAAATAGAGGTTGAAAGCTTATATGAAAGTCGAAATGAAGTTTAAAAGGAGTGAAATGGGAGTTGAAAGTTTGTATGGAAGTCGAAATGAAAATTGAAAGGGGTGTTATAGGGGTTGAAAGATTGTAAGGAATTCAAAATGAAGTTTGAAAGGGGTCAAATGGGGGTTGACAGTTTGTATGAAATTCGTAATTAAATTTGAAAGGCGTGAAATAGGAGTTGAAAGCTAGTATAAAAGTCGAAATGAAATTTATAAGGGTTGCAATAGGAGTTGAAAGCTTGTATGGAAGTCGAAATGAAAATTGAAAAGGGTGTAATAGGGGTTGAAAGATTGTATGATAGTGGAAATGAAATATGTAAGGGGTGAAATAGGGGGTGAAAGTTTGTATGAAAGTGGGAAAAAAAATAACGCAGAGAAAGTGGCGGGGTATAGCGACGGATCTTGTACAGCAGATCCTGAAATTCTGTGAATAATATTTATATTTATATATATATATATATATATATATATATTCTTTTTCTCTTTTATTTTTATCTTTGTGATAACTTTATTTTTATTTTTATTTAATTTTGTTTAATTTCGTATAAATTTAAAATAATTTAATTTTTAATAATGTTAGTTTTTACTCTAATAATTTATCTGTCAGTGTAACTGGTTAACACCGTACTGATGTGATGTAAAATAAATAAATAAATTTCGAAAAAATAAATTAATATAAGTTTTCAAATTATTACCTGTCAACTAATCGCGCCGGGCATGCGCAGTACCGCAGCAATATAACGCTTTCAGACACCGGGCATGCGCAGTACCGATATAAGCCACTGTCATTTTTTTAGTATGAATGGAATTTTGCATACAGCTTTTAAATAATATTAATTTTCCTTATTCACTTGCAACTGATATATTATTTTGATCGGGTTATTTTTGCAACCGATTGACAAATGTCTACAAGACCGGGTCTTAGTACTATACAAATAAATCAAACCTACATTGACTCGACCATCAGCAGTTTTTCGTGAAGGCAACAAAATTTTTGACATCCTTACAAACTTTCCGCATAAACATATAAAATAAGTAGAATTATTGGCGTTGTATAACGGAGCCCTTTGCCCATACCAGCTCCGTCATCAGACCATGGATTGCATTTAAATAAAAAGTACTCAAAATGAGTCAAACGAGCCCAAACTAGATGCAGTTATATCGTTTCGTATCAGAGTTCCTAGGATCAGCTTCCAGCGCCATCATCAGATCAACTCCATGCCATCATATTATTGCATTGCCCCGGCATATTTATTTATTTAATTATTTTAATTTTACATGTTAACCTGTTAGGTAGGGCGTTTGTAAAAATATTTTTCGAAATTATTTTAATTTTATGTCTTACCAAATTATATTATTACCAATTCATGTTTATTATATAATGTTAAATGTCAAATGAATGGTTTAATATGTTTATATAAGTCAATTTAGTTTAAAATAATTTCGAATTTACAACGTTACTTATACTATTTTTAAGAAATAAAACTTAAAATATCCAAAAACAAGTTTTTTTCGAGAAATTTAATACAGTTTTATACTTTATTTAATCCCGCTCAAACTTATCTGACGTTTAACTATTCCCGCCTAAAAAACTTTTTTTGACATTGAATTTGACAGTTGGCCACGGCTCGTTCCGTCACACTATATTAAATAAAATTTCAGTGAAAATTCGTAATAGTTATAGCATAATAAATTAATTACAATGTCAGGCGGAGCTGATTATAGTGAAAGTTTGTTAATTGTTATTGGTTTAATAATTGTTGTCCCTATTTTCCGAATATATCTTATACATCCGTGTGCCAAATTTCTGCTCAATAGCATATCGGGAAGTGGGTCTACTAATTTAGCTATCCAGTTTCGATTACCGACATTTGTGAAAGTTTTTACTGATATTTTATGTAATATAGTGTAAGTAACGTTGTAAATTCGTATTTATTTTAATCTAAATTACTTATATAAATATATAAAACCATTCATTTGACCTTTAACATTATATAATAAACATGAATTGATAATAATATCATTTGGTAAGAGATAAAATCAAAATAATTTCGAAAAATATTTTTTCAAGCGCCCTTTTTCCTTTTAATTTTTTTTATAACGCCCTTACAGGGTAACACGTAAAATTAAATTAAATAAATAAATAAAAGCTTATAATATAGAATAAGTAGAATAGTAGGATTAAAATAAAAAGCATAGACAATCTGCTTACAAATATATATATTTTAATAAATTAAAGCGCTATGGGTGGGAGCTATTTTAGCTATATTCGGGATGCTGACTCTTCATGTGACCCTTTAGACTGCAGTTCTGTATGAACGCCTGACCGCATATGTGACACCTAAAAGAAATAAATACATAGAACTGTAAACACACGGTCGTCTGTTCGTGAGGTAGGTAACTTAATATATGTGTTATATGTAACAGCCGTCGGATATAAAATATATATTGTTAGAGTAGCTTCCGGTCGCGCCTGCGCAGTACCGGATATGTCAACTGCGCATGAGCAAGTTATAGTATTTGTGCCAAATTTCATACTTCTCCGTCTGCGCAATTTTCGTAAAATGGCTTCTAAAATTTTCGCTTCTGCAAATCTTTCTGCAAATAGGCAAGCGGTTCACCTAAGTGACTCCCATAGTCACTTAGGTGAAAGCCCATTGTTAAATGCACTAACAGAGGGTTTGCAGATGCCTTCCGAAATAACCACACTAATTTCTTGAAGGTCCCTTACAATTTTACTTCGCCAGAGACACAGATACTAGGTTGGCGTTAATTTAATTACATTACTGAAAACAATCCCTTTAATAACGTCATAAAGATGACACTAACGAGAGAGGGAGTAAATGTTATGGGTTTGACTTCGCGATTTGCAGTCGTAATGTTTTCTTCGGTAATCTCAGTTAATTAGCTTACTTTTACTATGGTATTAATTAATGTATAATTAGAATTTTGAGATTTTATTGTTGTTTGCATCGAACAGGCTCTGAAACTCCTGGACCTGTTTGAAAAAATATATCACGGTTAGAATTCGACATTATCTCTGGCGAAAATAGGCGATACAGTATTTTCAAAAAAGTTTGGGATCCGTATGAAAAGTTCACTGTACTGCATGCACGAAGCCGGGGCGGGTCACTAGTACAGTATTAGAATGTTAATCTGTCCATCATACATACTTTTTTATTTGTTTCAACTAAAGAGGAGCAAGAGTATATTTGGTATAGAGCTGTAAGAATATAATTAGATTTAATTAAATTGTTAATACGAGCTTCTTGTGGAACATTATAACAAAAGAAGAGGGTAGAGTCAATCAGCTGATTTTTTTATGTCTGTTTCACTCTGTAGGTAATTTTATATCTTTAAAACTTATTAAACATGTATAACATTTTCACTACTTCTTGTGGTCGCTACTACACACGTATCCATAAATTGTTGCGAAAGAACTGTACACTTAAATCGTGTGTATTTTAATCGACGTGGAAAGCGTTGTAGCTTAGGTAATCGATGCGAAAAAACTGTGCAAATTGTTAAATCAAAATGATTTTTCATACACACGTTTCTATAAATCGCTGCGAAAAAACTATGCAGTTAAATCAACAATGATTTTTCATACACACGTTTCTATAAATCGCTGCGAAAAAACTGTGCAGTTTAATCGATGCGAAAAAACTATGTACTTTAGGTAATCGATGCGATAAAACTGCAGTTCAATCGACAAAGATTTTTCAATGTGTATCGATAAACCTGTGCAGTTTAAACTGTACATTTTTTCGCAACGAATTATCGAAACATGTGTAGCGGCTATTACAAATTAAAATAAACACGCTATTTTATGCGGTAGCCAGATAAAGCTTCATTTGAATGATCATGTAGTGTGGTTGGGGACTTTGAGTAACTGTACAAAGTTTTGTAGTACTTTCTTGACTTCAAGGTCAAAAATGTACAAACACTTTGAGTCATGTCTGGCCCCGGTGTAACAATCAAAACAACGTAACTATCTGTCAGGTTTAATAAATAAGATTAAAAAAACAGGACGTACATAATGTCAATGATTTTCCTCCTTCTCATTTGTAGCGGCATTTTCAATGTCAGCTCGTGAAATATTGGCTGGTAGGAATCTAAATTGAATCGTGTTTCGGAGCCAGCTTGTCTATCACATGTTTATTGGCATTCACGCAGTTTAAAAGATTTACAACGCCAAACTGAAATAGGCTCTATATATTCTGGAACCTACGACATCGAGTGCCACGAGAGGTGAAAAATCTTCTTGATTCCTGTGCTTTTTTAAACTTTACTCAATATCTTCTTTGTTAGAGCTCTGTTTTATACGTCCTTTTATTTTTACTAGGGAATATTTAAATTTGCTTTAAAATTATAATTCTTTTAACGACATTGTTATAATTGACAATAGGTCAGGACGACCGTATGTATATTACATACGGTCGTCCTGACTTTGCTTTGAATCTTGTAGTAAAATTTGTATGTTTTTGCATTGGTGTCTATGTGGTTTTATATTAATGATGTAAATAATATTAATGGGAAGGTCGTGGCCTAATCAGTGGTCGGCATGTGAGTCGATCGCTAAGTTAAGTTGCTCTGACTGCGACCGGGTGATTGATGCCTCCTTAATAAAATAATTAATAGTGGACCCATTTGGATATACAAAATATTTTTTAGGACACACTAGTATTTGTTTCATATTGTCGGATATTATTTCTGTTTAAAAAACTTCGTCCATTAGACTAACATGCAGGAAAACATTATAAAAAAATTGGCTTCATACAACTATCTGCAATGTACAGATTTCGTTTTAGTTTATTAAGAAACGACCGTCTTTTTCAGATAATAAATTCATTACAATATATGTAATGAACATTGATCTCAAATTCAATTATTACTCTATTATTTTTTTTGTATGAATAAATGTAAGTTCTTTATTATACTTATATTTTATACTTATTACTTACATTATATCGATATCTCCCACGTAAGTTGTTGTAACCCCAGATTCCCAGCTTTACAGTAGAGCGTTACAAATAACTTAATCTATATATACAAAAATGAATCCCGAAATGTGTTGGTAAGAGCATAACTCAACAACGCCTGGACCAATTTTACCAATTCTTTTTTTTAAATATTTGTTTAAATCCAAGGGTGGTTTTTACGGCGAGAAAAATTCGAATAATTGCCGGAAAACCCCTAAAAACAGCTCTTTCTTTTTCCCATAGAAACGTTTTCTAACTGAAATGTAGAGTCAATCTGAACTTTATTGCTACTCAATAAAGTTCATATTAAATTACAGGCACTCACTAATGTCTTAACAATGTAGGTGTGTACCTAACGTCAAAGAGTCAATTTTCACTTTATTACCGCTGCACAAGGCAGAAACGATTCGTAGTCATTCGTTATTTCTATTAATACGGGAACGGGAACGGGATGATGTAAAATAATAGAAGTAAATAGTAAGTAGCCCCACGTTCGGGCAGGACATCGTCTGCCTGGGCCACTAGTTGTAATATAAAAGTCACTTTTTAACATATAATTGTATACAATAATGTGTTATATGATGACGATATTATTTCAATTGACACGTTTGTAACGCTCTACAGTGAAGTTTGGAATTTGGGGTTACAACAATTTACGTTGGAGATATCGACTTATTATGCTTTTCTGAAAATATAACCATTTAAGTAGCGATGCGTTTAAAACAAGATATTGATTAAATTCCCCAAAAAGGGTGTCAGAATTTACTGTACGTTTAGAAACCAACTTATATCATAGTATGCTTAAATTAGATTAAGTATTTTAAACTTTTCAATAATAAGTTTAGAAAAATATTATATTTATATCCATTCTTCAATTAAATGGACGTTCAGACACACACAACAACAACTGGGAAAAATTCAATTACTTTGCATAAATTATCTGAAATTTCATCGCAAAAATTCAATTATTTTGTGAAAATAGAGATAAAGTTGCAATGTATGGAACCCGTTTTTATCACAAGTATAGCTCTGCACTGATTTTCAGTTGTGAGCTCAACGTATATTTTACTCTAAAACCGATATATCATCAGGAGATAGACTTTTCAAAGATCATCAGAGGATAGACTCTATAAAGATCATCAGAGGATAGACCCTACAAATATCACCACAAAATAGAATCTACATAGATCATTTGGAGATAGACTCTGCAAAAATCATCAGAATATAGGCTCTACAAAGTTCATCAGGAGATAAACTATTTAAAGATCATCAAGAGATAAACTCTACAAAGATTATCAGAGGATATACTCTGCAAAGATCATCAGAGGATAGGTTCTGCAAAGATCATCTGAAGATAGACTCTACAATAATCATCAGGTATATATAATCTTTGTACAGTTCTTTGGTGGATTTTTGCAAAGTTAGTCGACTTTCCCCGTTTTTCTACCGCAAAGTAACGCTTAATATCAAATCATAACTCTTATCTCGAGATTAGCTCATAGATTAACACATATACAAACACCAGTAGTCCCTTAACTTCAAATGAGATAAAGATCGTAGACCCCCCTGCCAAAATACACGTAATCTGAACACCATTTTCTCGCTTGTAAATCTGTAGAACAGCAAGCAGGGTAGGCTAGTCTAGACTTGGTTAATTTGGCACATCTCTGGCAGAGGTCAAGTAGTTCATCCTGAAATAAAATTTACCTATTTAAAATACACTCTTGACTGGAGTGATGGATGTGAGGAAGAAGTCAGCAAAGCTGAAGTGGGAATGGGCTGTGATTGTAGCTACGGAAAAAACGACTAAAACAGATATTTTGATAATTGATATTTCCTTATCGTTGTATCATTAAAAAAAAGTCTTGTTATCCTTGATAATATTAAGATTATTCTTGTCTGTGGTTGACATTAACCACAAGAGGTAAAAATGTTGGTATTACAGATGAAATATTTGTTTTTTTAGGACTATTTACTGGGTAAAATCATTTTTGGCGTAATAAAATAATACCTTAGGAAAGATAGAAATAAAAACACTAGCTGAACAGATTGCTATTTGAAAATAATTAAAAAGAAATACCATATACTAGATAACGATTATATATAAGACAACATTATGACAGTATGCAAATAATATTACACAGAGTTCTATAAGGGATATCGCCGAAATGGCTGAACTTTTGGGACTTTTGTCTTTTACGGGAACTGTCATTAAAGCATTCCATAATGCACAAGGTACGGGCAATATAGGCTATTTTAATTGAAGAATTATTAGGATACTGTATAAATAAATTTATTGAATCTCTTGTTTCATAATATTTTTTTTCTATATATAGATAATTGTATACAAAAAACAAACGTCCTAGTTTAAGCATTGACTTTAGAAATTAGAATATAAGAAGGACTATCTCAATATATTAAAGTGACCGTCGAAAACCGCAAACAAGGGGGGCGCCACATTAGAATAAGGAAGAATTTCTAAGGTTATTTTTGGTTAACTCATCGGTACATTTATACCACACCGCGCAATTCTGGAAGGCTATTAGTCAATTCATTCTACACTAGAGCTGTTTCGATTAATTATCGAACGATAATTTGCTGTTTACAAATAGCCACTTTTTAACTAGCCCTTCATAGAAGATGGTCCTCCTTGCATTCTAATCTCCATACTTTTGACATAAACGTTTTCCAACACGAAACTTTTTTGTTTAGAAACGGATTTTTTTATACTTGTTTCGTTTTAGACAATTGTCATTGTATTTAAATATATTTAAAATTGTATTCAGCTATTTACTTGTAATTTAATGTTTATTATACAATGACCCTAGTGTCGTCTGGTAGACACCGCAATAATAACATATATTCTTCAGAGAGAAGCGACGCTATTATAGACGCCAAAATTTTAGTAGTTTGATAAATATACAAAATATGATAAGAGCGTTTGCTGTGGCGCAATAATTTAATATTGATACTTTATTCAAAATTAAGTTCATGGTTTTCAAAGTGTCCGTTTGAAGTCCCATCGAAATCAGAAAGGGATGGATAAAAAGGATATAAAAATAGATTGAAACGTCATTATAAATGAAATCTAAAAAGTCCCCATTGCTCCGAGACCTGGGAAAAAAATTATTTGAGGTCAAAGGTCAAAAAAATCGTTTTTTCGCGATTTTCAGCTAAACAGTAAGTTTTATCTTAAAGTTGTTCAGGTAACATTTGTAGAACATATAATTATCTATAAAAAAATATCAATAGTTTTGTCCTTAGAGCTACAATTTTTGAGATAAAAGAATTCAAAAAGTTGAAGGCGCTGTTATTAGTCCGTTTAATTTAGATATCTGAAGATGTGATCTACAATTAATACTGGGCGACTGTATCATAAAACTTACCATTTAACTGAGAAACCTCGAAGAAGAGATTTTTGTGACCTTTGACCTCAAATAACTTTTTTTCCAGGTCTCGGATCGATGAGGATTTTAAACTTCAAAAATCCCACCAATTTTTAGCTATAAGCGAATTTTTAGGCTATTTTAACTGTGCAAATAAGATTACTTTAAATCTGAAAGTGCAATATTGTTAAACCTGCCTTTCGTAACGTATTTGCTTTTTTTAACTGACATTTTAAGACAGGAAGCGGTTTCAGAGTCGCCCATTAATCTGCACATAATACGATTTTCAACCTTTTTTTACAAAAACCTTTTTGGTGTTGAAACTATTTAATATCAATACCAGCAAACTATTTTTTTTATAAATAACATTCAAATTAAGAATTTTACGAAAATTCGAATACGGTTCGGCGAAATTTTAATTCGTTCAGTTCCCTTAGACGATCGAGGGTTTAGGTTACTGCTGTAGTAAATAAAATTTTTATTTAGATATTTAATTATTAAGTCCCAAGTAAATAAAAATGATCAGACACAGCACAATGTACGGGTGCAATAAAACACATACACACACAAATGACAAGTGCATATCTAATGCTAGTTTTTTCCCGCGGCTTTGTCCGCTTATAATTGCGAGAGCCCTCAGACCCCCGCAGTCTGATCGTATCCAAAATTACTTTTTTAGCAGATTTCTACTAACCATAATATAATAATATAACTACCTCATAGATAATTTTCATCTTTGTATGTACGTGTCGCGGTTTTCAAAAGTTCGTATTAGTTGACCTTATGCTTTTATATACATTAAGGCCAAAAGTAAGGAAATTGTAATTAATAAATTGACATTAACGCTAATTTCAAGTAATTTAAATCTAATATATAAAATTCTCGTGTCACGTGGTGACTTCATTTTCATGAAATTTTGCCTGCATATTGGCTAGGGTTGAGAATCGGTCAACATCTATTTTTCATTCTCCTAAGTGATAAGGGTGGCCCACGCGGACCCCGACGGATTCATAGGGCGCAGCTAGCACCTATCTAATAATAAAAATAATCTAACACTGGTTCAATAAAATTGCGTGTGAAGATACCTTTAATCGCAACAATTGTTTCAAATCTTCGAATATTAAACGGCTCGTTGTTCGGTGTGGCAGTACCTTTACGTCCAACTTTTCACCAGTATCGCTCCAACTCTAGGTGTTAAGTCGGCATAACAGATGCATTGTTATCGCTTCATCGTGGTAGCACACACGCTCATCCGGATACAGCGAATTCCGCGCCCAAGGCCAGGGCTGCCACGATGATTGATATGTCCGGACAGTCCCGGGCCCGCGGGCAATTTGCGAACAATCGATGATTAACGATATCGAGATGATATCGACTTTGCAACTTCAATCGATAGCTTTCTCGGTCAGCTCCTATCGTTTTAACGATGAAAAGATATGGGGAAATGGCTTACATAAGTAAAATAGACGTAACAAGACTAATTGTTGTTGTTTTATCAAAGTTTTAATTATAATACTTCAGTTTATACTTCAAAGTGTATGCAAAAAATGTAAATTAATATACTATTTATTCCATACATACATATAAACTTTGATGTCTCAGAAAAGAATTGATGTCTCAGAAGATGTCTTCAAGGTACTTCAATACATCACAACATATTTTCAATCTGATTCAGCGAAAGCGTAACAAACAGACTGACATACTTATTTATAATATTTTTATTTGTACTATTATTAATCTGTTTTCAATTTTAAATCTTTTTGTAGATTTGTAGTTGTTTTTCTTTTCTTTTTTAATTTTTAGTCTTTATCAGACAATAATACCAAAAATTAATTACGTCTATAGTTAGTTCATACATTAAATTCTAAGTATTTATTTTGAGCACAAAAGATCCAACAGGGTCGAGGTGCATCCGCCATGCGAGCCCCCACCCAAACATAACATAAGTATTTATTTTTAAAATATCTTGTAAATATCTTTTTATTGTGTAACTGATAGTGTTCCTTCTAATATAAGATAAATAAAAAAGTTATGTAATTTAGGACAATATTATTTTAACATTCCGTCCTGGCAACCCTATTCGTCAAACAATACGTGTCACCTGTGCGAACGTCCATGTGTGCGTGTACACGTCACACGTGCACACACGCGCGCTGTAAATCCACGCGAAGACATTCGATACCGCAAATGAATACTACTCACATATTAATGATGACCCGTGTTTACGCTCGCTATGTGCACAGTATTCGCATTATGGCACGTCGTCTGTATGTCACCTGGATTTATGGATACCAGTATGGATCCCGGGTTTATATGCTATGTGACCGATTATGTATGCGTATTGGTAAATTATACATAACCAATAGCAGATACAATAATACATTTGCATGTTAACTATTATGAACTAAGAAGCATAGCAAACGTTCTACAAAACGCAACATTACAAATGAAATAATATGAAAGAAAGAAAGAAACTTTATTCAGACATAAAACATTTAAAAAAAAACAATTAATACAGTATATAAAAGGAGGAGGTCGTGGCCTAATCAGTGGTCGGCATTTGAGTCGATTATTAGGTTAAGTAGCCCTTGCTGCGACCGGGTAATAGACGGGTGACCCATTCTAGCCAGTGCTAGAATGGCGGGCAAGAAATGGATTCAAATGAGTCAGGAAAGGAAGGTGTGGTTGGAAAAGTGGGAGGCCTTTGCCCAGCAGTGGGACAGTATCGGCTATTTAAAAAAAATGTTCAGACCCCACCTGTGGGGACCGAAAAGCTGGTATACTCACAATTTTGGGTTTGAAAGGTGGCTGCACGTCCCTGGCCTCGATCCTTGCCCAGTCAATGCGTCGGAAGAAAGCATGAGTACGGACGTCCTCTTCCCCACGCATGCCGCAGCCCAAGCGCTTTTGGGGGTTCTTCGTAAGGAAGGACTTGCAGGCGTCCTTGGCCTCCTACCAGAGAAAGAATGATAGTATTAAAAATACAGGAATTAAATATTTATAACTCAACTCCGAAATATTAATGCATGAATAAAGAGAAGTTAACATGTGAATATTTAATTTAATACATAAGTTAATTTCAATCATTAAATAAACATTAACAAAGAACACGTTACATTAATACGCAATTTGGCTTCTCTATCCTGTTATTCTGTGAATAATGGATCTTTAAAATTCTATATTTGAATGAAGGCACATTAGAATTGTTTGAAATCTAGTATTGACTGAAAGGAAAATTATTATAATAAATATGATAATCATAAATTAGAAATGTAGGACACAACATTAACATTGTTATAAAATTAATGTTGTGTTAATAAAGAGAACGGAACAGAGATTAAAAAATATCCTCCATAAACGAGATACGATCTAAATTTTGGGTTAGAAAGGTAAATGTCGGCATCGCTAACCTTGCTAAGCGTCTTCGGATATGAAACACTGTTATCAGTGATGGCAGCGAACAATTCTTCCTCGTCTTCTCCATCGAAAGGCGGCTGTCCGACAAGCATTTCATAAAGCAATACCCCATAAGCCCACCAATCAACGGACTTCCCATACGGCTGGTATAAGATGATCTCCGGAGCGATATAATCGGGTGTGCCGCAGAAGGTCTTAGTAGTTTTGTCACCCGTTATACCCTCTTTGCACATGCCGAAATCGGCTATTTTGATGTGACCGTCCTGGTCCAGGAGGACGTTGTCGAGCTTTAGATCGCGGTAGATTATACCGCGGGAATGTAGGAAGAAAAGGCCGATAGCGATTTCGGCTGCGTAGAATCTGGAATAGATGTTGCTGTAAGTAACGCTAAAAGAATAGACAATCGAACCAAAAGAGCCAAGCTCTTTTGAATGGTCAAATATTTTATTTTTAAAAAGTACCACTAATTCGGAAAAGCAGAGTTATTTGGTGTTTCATGCATAAACCTTTATTATCCGAGAGCGTTCGCACTGCGCATTTGAAAATACATTCGCGGATTTAAGCAAAATAGTTTAGTTTTTCATACATCAACCTTTATTATACTGAAAGAATCGCAGAGCACGTTTTTTTTTTCAAATGAAATAAAAGACATTTTATTTAAGTACACTATTAGAAGCTTTTTTGAGTCGTCAAATATTTTAAAAGCTACCACTGATTCGGAAACGTCGAATCAGCAAGAAACTCGATAGCCACTCTTTTTAAAGTATTTATTACAAAAATCACTTTCATATATACAAAAGGATTAAAAGCTTTTATTTAACTTGCATGGTATGTACATATGTTCGGTGTGTGATGACTTTTATAAGGAGATATCAATAGTTTTAATGGAAAAATTCGCAGACAGCGGGATAACCTCGAAAAACTAAGTCTGGTGGGTTTCGGTTCCTCGACTTTTCGAGAGTAAGAGACCCCATGGGAGATCTCCTGGCCGCTGCCTGGCGTGACCAGATTACGGCACCCACGGGGTTAGCAATAACAATTGCATTAAGAGAGGCTGAAAACCGAACGAGACGGAAGAAAATTATAAACCAAGTGAATGAAATCACGCATGGGAAGGATCTTCAGTAATAAAGAAAGGACCCGGAGAAGATAAAAAAGTAATCTTATACTTTTTAGGTGTTTTAAATAAAAGCTTTTGCGTTCCAAAAAAAAAGTCCAAAATTCAAAATTATACAATTTATTAGGAAATTCCAGCCTCGCAAAATTTTTCCTGGAACTTTCCTGTGTAACCAGTTACCGAGCTGATATGACTTAGGGACTTTCGTGAATACGAATGACCTTTGTCAACCCGAGACGGCTGAACCGACTTTGACGGGACTTTCTGTGACAGATAGCTGATGTTCAACGTAGGCTACTTCAGTTTTAGAAAAATAATTAGGGTTCCGCATAAAAAAATAAAAACCCTTAAAATTTAATAGACTCACTGAGTTCACGCGGGCGAAGACGCGGATTAAAGTTAGTAATTTATATTACTTTTCAGGATTCAAGTGTATTGATTTCATGCAGAAACTTGCACCAGAGGAGTTAATGCCGACTATTTTAAAAGTCTCTGTGGGAGCTACGATAGCTTTTGCTATGGAAATAAGTGAATTTTTAGTTGTGACATACACATCTAGTCTTACTTTATCCATCGCGGGTATATTTAAGGTATGTTAACACATTTACTCATGCCTTGCGTTTTCTAACCAAAACATGTAAATATATGTGTACTCGTACATTATACCTCATATATCATGAAACAAGTTTTGAAATGATAATGTTTTATAAATCGATGAACGCCGGCTGCACGCACGAAAAATCATGACTCATTGTCACGTTCCGCCTGAGCCGAGCGTGCGAGCGTGAGCGCGGCACAAGCGAAAGTGAGGCACGATAAACCTAAGCGTTCGGCATTGTCACGTAATATTATCGTCCGTAAACTGACTTTACCGAACCATTTTTTTTTTTAATAATATGTCTAATATTATTAGTATTAATAATCTCAGAGCATTATTTATATTTAAAAAAATTGTAATGAATGGACGATCCCTCATAACTCATGAGCCCAGATTTACGTTTTCTTTTTTCCCCCTTATCAATGCTTAGTAGTTTATTTTAGTTATGCGAAATACAATATACTTTATTTATATTTTAATAATTTTTTTTTTAAATATTGATTTGCGAATGTATTTTTTGTTTTCTTATTCATTTATCATTATTTCAATGGACCACCTTAAGTACACATTCCAAAGGATATTACATTTCTTTCTTGTTATAATATTTATGGTTAAGGCGAATGTATTTGACGATGGTATTGAACGTGTAGTCGACCAAGAAAGTACTTTACCATTTTGGATGACCGCTCCTTGTTAAATGAAATTTTGCTAAGGGCTTTTTTTTTAGAAATTAACATAACGCATAACAAGCATAAATAAGCTTTATGCCGGAGCCGGATATAGTTTCATTTGAATGATCATGTAGTGTGGCCGGAGACTGTGTAACTATACAAAGTTTTGTAGTACTTTGTGGACTTCAAGGTTAATAAATGTACAAAGACTTTGAGCTATGTCTGGCTCCGGTATTATCAATAATTGACGTGCAAACGCCATTCGACCTTAGCTTGGCAAACCAATTTCTTGGTCGACTAAACATATTTAAATTTATGCAATTTTTACATTTGAAAAGGAAATTATTACTGTAACGAACTTTTCAGGAAATGTGTATTCTAGTCTTGGCAGTAGAAGTCAGCGGTGATCAACTGAGTCCGATAAATGTAGTAGGCCTGGCGGTGTGCCTATTGGGTATAATCGGCCACATCATACACAAAGTCCTCGTCATAAAGGCGGTAGCTGGTTCTGTTCGTGCAGTTGATTTCGAGGAAGTGGCCAGACCTCGGCTGGTAAAGTCCAAGGAGGAACATCACGAGCCTTTGTTAGATAGCCACAAATGGCAAAGTGCTGCCAGCGAAGACAGCGATTTAGACTCCAACGTTGTACTTTACGAGATTTTGCAAAGGCGCGACGGAAGATAATACGTAATGCGTGCTACTTATAAACCTCAATAGAGATGATAGACGAACAACCTACTCACCCAATATTTATATAATGCGTGCATATAAAAGTAAGGATATGGTGGTTCTGAATTACTCACATCTACTATGGAAAAAGTTAAGGATGGCGTTATTTTGTTTTAATCTTCATTCAAAAGCATAACGACAGTAATTAGAAATCATTTAAATTACGTATTTATCTGATAAAATAAGATAAATAAATTTTATCAAATGTATTTATTTTTATATTGCGTTCGAGATTAATAGCGATTGACAAAAAAGGGAAACTAAAAATACAATAATCCGCCATGATAGTTAAAACACCCAGCAGAGCGTATGACGTTACCGTATAATATAAGAGCGTTCCAATAAGCGATCGCAACGTTTTAAAGTGCTACTTACGCTAGCTTTATGGTCGCGGCAAAAACGTCGAGGTGACGCTGAGTGGAACGCACTGTTAACATAAAGTGACGCGATGACAACTTCGTGTGTTTTGGAGGGAATTTGAATCCATAAATCTATAATTTTTTTTACTATGATAACTTTAATTTCCACAGAATATATATATTTTTTTGGAAATAGAAAACTATTAATTGGAAATAGAATACTTGAGAACATTATAAACTTATTTTTCGAAATTTGTCGTCATGCCTATTGCATATCCAGAGACTTTTGATTTTGAATTTCGAACCTTTTGAAGTAGACGAGTCTACTTTATTTTGTGTCAACGCGGGTTGCATTAGCATCGATTATAAGCGTGACACGAAAGACTTGCCTCCTGTTGGCCTAGCACGAACATTTTCGTCCAAAATAAAGTCGACTCTTCGACATCGAACGGTTCGAAATGTTCGTGCTAGGGCCTCAGATGTTTGATTGCTTATGTTGCGTACGTTACGTTGATTAATTGATATCATATCAACTCGCGACTTCGCCCGCGTGGTTTTCATCGACTTTGATACAAACATTCAACCTCTATTTAACTTCTTTCAAATTTCAGTGTCGTCTCAAACATTTGCCTATGTTCTTCTCCAAGTCCATCTATCTCTAGATTGAAATTGTTGAAAATTAATTCAGTTCAGTTTAGGCGTGAAAACGTTACTTTCACATTTATAATATTAGTAAGGATATCATTGTAATTTCTTGTTCTTCCTCTCGTTCTTCTTCCTTTTCCCAGCTTTATTTGGGGTCGGGCCCTCTTGTGCTTTTGCCAAGATTGTTTTATCTTTGGTTGTCAATTCTGGGACGTTATTTTTCTTTAAGTTCCTTCCGACATTGGACCACCAAAAGGCTGTTAGTCTGTCTAATAAAGGTACTAGTAAGACTAAGGTTTCTTGGTGCCGATGTCTAACACTTTCCTTACGGCGTAGCTTTCGTCACTCCTCATTATACGTCCATACCATCTGAACCTGTCCTTAAGTTGTTCAGTTATCTGTGCCACTTTGAAGGATCCTCTCGCGTACTCGTTTCGCACTCAGTCATAATACATGATGCCACCTGCCCAGCGAAGCATTTTTATCTTCACTATAAGGAGTTGTTGTTCATGCTTCTTAAAAGTAGTATATTTTAGCAATTTCTGAAATCGTTTATAGCGCAATTCCTAATTTCACCCAATTAAGTTACGCCCCTTATAGATAACGCGAACGAAGTGACTTAACTCTTGTTAACTGTGAAATTAATATTAACTACATTATTATTATTATTATGTTAAATTCAGAGAGCATCCACCATATCCTCACTAAGTAATGTGTACATAACCACGATACAATAAATTATATTTTTATAAAATGCTTAAAAAATACCATTTGATATCATAATATAAGCAAAAATATTAATGTCAACGCTTTTTTTATACTTCTAAAGTATATAAATTCGTATAATTAACCTGGATTACAGTTTTATATACCATATTTCAAATGGGTTGGCATAAACGTGCGTTGACCTTTTAGAGTTCTAGCAGAGGTAATAAACCTTTTGTATTGATTATTAAATTTTTTTATTAGTTAGCGGTTTGTTTTTTATATAGTTTGCATAAGTAGGTACCAACAGCATTAAAGATCTTATCACGCAATCGTATCTAGTAGGTAGTAAACGAATATATTATCGGTATATATAAAATGGTAGTTATATTGATTTCTTAAAAATCGTTAGACCGATTACGATAAAATTTTTATGGGACCAAGTATGATTTATCAAACAAAAAAAGAATCAACAAAATAGATTCATAATTAGCGCAGTGATTGCGCAAAATACATACAAAAACATCAAAATATTGACGAATTTCTTCCTCCTTTTCTGAAGTCGGTCGAGTTGCAGAGGATGTGGCTGTGGGGCGAGTTAAGATGACCGATTGCCGTTTGACGTCATCCTCTGAACTCTCACGATCTTTACAACCTCACGAGTAATATCACTCAGTGACATTAATCGGGCCCCACTGTTTTACATGCCTTCCGAAACTCGGAAGATATCAGCTATCAAATATAAACTAATGTTAGAATGGGTCAGCCATCTATAACCCGGTCGCAACAAGAGCTACATAACCTAGCGATCGACTCAAATGCCGACCACTGAGTAAGCCAGACCTCCGGAAGACTATTATTATGATTATTAATATTAATTGAACACGAACATAATATCACCGCCTCGCTTCGCGACCGAAGGTGACGCATCCCAATGGTCTGATGGAACACATGGTCGAGGGAGGCATTCAAAATTTTATTCAATTCGTGTTTTTATTATTTTTTGAAGTAATTTCTTTAGTGTTACAAAGGCTGTTGTAATGATTATTTTGTTTTATTTCTAGTAGAATAATTACAAAAAGATGTTCGTTACGTATATACTCTTAGTGAAATAAACATCCTTTTTAGAAAAACCACCAAGCATAAGTAGCGGAACTAAAAACAAGACAGATAATTAAAGAGTTTTGTAGTACTGTGTAAAATTGTGACAACAATTGACTATAAATAGGCTAGGTGAACACAATTTCCCGATATTATTTTTTATGACAATCTTTTTACTTCCCCATATATCTTAATTAATAATTAAGGATTATAAACCGTCACACTTCGAGGTCACGCAGATAAAGTGTAAGAATAACCAGGTCTTGGAAATAAAGTTTGGGAAACGCTGCTTTAGCTGCTCTTGACGAGAGCTCAACGTACGTTTTTAGCCAATCGATTTGGAGCAGACTATAGAGGCTTGTATCGTTTACTACATACATTTATCATATTTTACTGATAGGAGTAAAATATATGAGTATATTTTATATGAAGGTCAATCATGATATTAGTGATTTTTAGTTATTTATTTGGGTTGTTATAGTACATTTCCATGTGCGTTTGTAAATATATATCTTGACGCAAATTGTGATTAATAATTTAGATAAAAGCAAGTTTTTGTGAGGAATATGATTGAATTACTCTGCATAAAGCAATCCACGATTAATAAGTATTTTTCTGACTGACATTAATATATGGCTAATGTACCATCCAAATATTACATATTTTCATAAGTCGTTTTCATAGAAAATACAATATTAGAAATAATTTTTTACCATATATAAACTTACATTATCGTAAGTTTTTTTTTTGTGGACGTATCATCCAAAGTGATTCCACCTTTCTCCGTAACGCCGGAACTAGACATAGATCAAAATGTTTGTATATTTTTGTCCTTGTAGTAAACTACAAAGTTTTACAAAACTTTTTGCGGCTACAAAAGGTCCCCGGCCACACTACATGATTATTGCAATGATCGTTCAAATGAAGCTTTGTCTGGTTCCGGCATAATGAAATAGTGACGAATCGTATGATGCCCCTATGTTTATGAAAAACTGTATCTTCAACCAATCTTACTAAAACAACTTAAACATTCCATACAAATTCTATAAATTTCCATATCATAAATTATTATTGTTTTGAAATGTATACTTATACAAAAAGACACTGTTACTATGATTTAATAATTTGCATGAAAAAGCGTTACTAAACTGTAGAATTAAAATGGTTATGACGTGTAGTGTGCAAGTTTTTTTGTTGCATTTATCTATTTGTTGGCTTTATCAAGTTCAAAAGAAAAGTCTTGAAACTTAATTATACAAAATAGCATAACAATACAAGTGTTTAATTGTATGCGAGTTTAATTTAGGCATACCATCGCCTCACTTTGGTATATTGTTTTTAAAAGTACGTAAATAACTGGATTTACATGGGTTTTTCTCATTTGAACTCTTGTCACGAGTCTACGTGAGTTTATCTCAAACAATAATAAAAATTTGAGAATGCGTAAATAGACAGCATTTATTTCACTAGGTCTAGTCCGGCTTTTATATGATATAAGGGTGATTTTGTACACTTGATTTAACACTTAAAGACTCTTATAGTGTTTTTATTCTTACTATTTCTGAAATAAATCTTTGCCTTAGAAAAGATACCTAACGTATATAAATACGATCTAAATACTATTTAATGAAGAACTTTTATTACTCTTCAACAAATTAACGGTTTTCGTCGATTCCCACACGACATCCCATAACCGTCACCGGTTCAGAGGGCCTAACACGAACATTCTCTATAGTTTTACTTAATTTTTCTCTTTTTTCATTGTTTGATTTGACTATCGAAACCGAACGTCAAACTAAACATTAATGGCACCGCTTTACACAACTTATCTGCCAAATATTGGTATCACAAATGAATTCAGAACTCGCACGTATCGAATTCTCGACGTTACGGCCATCCATGTAAGTAGTGTAAAGTGGAAGTACGGACATTCATAATTGACGTTTCATTTCGAACGTTTTCCGTGAAAGAGCGTCAAACATACATTCACATATCCATGTGTACAAACTTTCGCGTTTATAATATTAATAAAATTTATTCTTTTTTATCCTTAATACGTAAAATAATTGTATCCGAAGTACATTCAGCTGAAGCGAATGATTTTCGAGAAATGTGCAAGTGAACAGATAAAATAACTCGTCTCTCAGTTAAGAGTAAGTACAGCATCAACTTTTACGCTGTTTGTGCCAACTTGAGATTTTACGAGCTTTATAAATCGAAGCTCACGACACTGCATTACTCACTCGAGACGACCCCATCCAAGTTTCGTACCAAAACCTCAAAGAACCACTTACTTAAGTTTTGTTCAAGCTACTTTTAAGTTTAGAAAGTGTCAAACTAAAAGGAATTGAAGTCTATATATATTCTAGCGGACGCGGCAGACGTTGTCCTGCCCGAACAGACACACACACACACATATACATATATATATATATATAAATAGGGCGGCGCGAGGAGCAGAAATACGCGGTGGCAAAGTCAAAATTCGAAAAGAGCACGTCAGTCTATAAAATTGACAATTTGTTATCTAAGAAGTATATGTTTTTAGGATAGGCCTGGCATAATCTTAAACAGACTGGAGACCCTTAAATAAATTGAATTGAAAAAAATGCCAATTGTCAAAACTTTCCAGGTAATCGCTATTCTTTGATGTAGAGAATCTCTCAAACTAATAAAGCGTTGAAGTGTAGGCGAAACCCTTGAGAGATTGCGCTTATATATTCTGTATAGATCTACAGTTTAGCCTTAAACTGTGGCTGGCCGTATCCACTTCCATAACACGAGTCAATAAAGGCGTGAACTATAGAAAACAACAATGGAAAATCTCTCAAACTACCAAATAAAGCGTTGAAGCGATGGCGGCGAGGCCCTCGAGAGTTTGCTCTTTCAGTTTTCAAGTTTTCCACTTTACTGTTAAGCAGTTTCCTTGAGAATAGGCCAACTAAATCGAGGTCAGTTCTAAAAATAACAATAGCGATTTGAATAAACGCATTTGTTTATATATTTAATATTGGTACTTTATTGAGAGTTGAATTGAAGCGAGAAGATCTCTAGACCTTTTGGGTGTTTTTGAGACGCAGCCTCTGTTTTCTTTTTCATAAATTAGAATAGCTTATGTTACGAGGAGGACACGTAAAACAGGACCCGATTAATGTCACTTTGTGATATTAGTCGTAAGGTTGTGGAAATCGTGGGGGTTCCGAAGATGACGTCAGATGGCAATCGGTTATCTTAACTCGCCCAGCAGCCACATCCTCTACAATCTAAGCGGATCCTGGTATTTAACCGGGATAACGCTAGGAAGAAGAAAAAGAATAACGTATGTTACGTATCTTGATATTTCACTCTCATCACCTCAGGCGCGGACTCACCATGGTGGCCATGATGGGCATGCCTACCACTGTAATGGACTTATGACGTTGTCACACTTTCATGGTCTATTGAGATCGTTAGCCTGATAATACTATATTTAACACTTTACAAAAAACAATATATAAAAGCTGCAACTGAAAGTATATTTTATAGACATATCCTTTGTAGGAATGCACTATATCTTGTATATCTATACTAATATATAAAGATGAGGCGTTCGTTTGTTTGAACACGCTATTCTTAGGAACTACTGTTCCGATTTCAAAAATTCTTTCAGTGTTAGATAGCGCACTTATCAAGGAAGGCTATATATGTATCATCACGCTAAACGGTAATTTATTCTACCTTATAGATTTTTTTTATCTCATTTTACGAGAGCGAAGTCGCGGGCACAGCTAGTCGATCATAAACTAATTCATACGCCCACACGCATTTGGCCAAACATTGAGTGGCTGTGCCGACCACTTTTGTTGAACGTTGGATCCGCGCCTGAATCACCTCGATCTCCAAACGCACAAAAACGTGCAGTAGGAATTTCCTGACTCGTACGTCTATGCTATATGGCTTAGACATTTTCAATATAGAGGATACTCATCTTTTAAATACCCGCAACGCATATGTGAGTGAGGAGGCCGTCTTCGACCTCACATAGTTGTTTCGCCGCTAACGTGACGACCTGCGCTCAACTTGAGGGGGGGGATAAACGAAGTCAGTGTAGTGCTGTGCTTTGGTGGCGGATTCGGTGGTGTAGCTTTCGGGTTGCAGCATTATACCGATTTTCCCTTATTAGGAACAATCGGCCGATATTAGATACTAATTAGTGAAGATAGCATCGGTTGACTAACTGTAGTCATGTGTCTGTCTGTGTGTGATTCATTTAAGCGCGTATCTAACGCCGGAGCCAGGCATAGCTTCATTTGAATGATCATTTCGATGATCATGTAGTGTGGCCGTGGACTTTGTGTAACTGTGCAAAGTTTTGTAGAACTTTGTTGACTTCAAGGACAAAAATGTACAAACACTTTGAGCTATATCTGGTTCCAAGCAACTGTTTTCCGTGACTGCGTTCGCATAAAATTTCAAGAGCCCATATAGTTCCTTAATCGGGATGTATCCAAACATCCGTTCTTATCGGATACTTACTAACTTTAAAGAACTCCCTGTCCATCTTTGTACGTCCCGAGGTTTTCGAGATTTCACGATTGACCTTTAACTTTTATATGTTTAGTTTTTAGGGAAATCGGCGTCAAATGATTTTATACGTATCTCTTCTTCTTCCTGGCGTTATCCCGATTAAATACCACAGTCCGCTTAGATTGTAGAGGAAGTGGCTGCGGGGCGAGTTAAGATATCCGATTGCCTTCTAACATCATCCTCGGAACCCCCACGGTCTATACAACCTTACGACTAATATCACAAAGTGACATTAATCGGGTCCCACTGTTTTACTCGCCTTCCGAAACACGGAGAAGGTCGAATATCATATATAAACCAGTGTTATAATAGATCACCCATCCATCACCCGGTCGCAGCAAGAGCAACTTAACCTAGCGATCGGCTCAAATGCCTAACACCGATTAGGCTACGTCGACCTCCTATAAATGATTTAGACATCTTAATTAGACTGATATCTATACTAATATATAAAGCTGAAGAGTTTGTTTGTTTGTTCGCTAGAACGCGCTAATGTCAGGAACTACTGGTCCGATTTGAAAAATTCTTGCAGTGTTAGATAGCCCATTTATCGCGGAAGGCTATATGCTATATATTATGACGCTAAAATTTATCTCTCAATTTAACACAGACGAGTTCGTGGGTAACAACTAGTCTCATATATAATTAGGATATTCGGAGTCGGTTAAAACTCACTGCGCAATTAGAAAGCAATTAAACAACAATGAAGTTAATACATATAATATTCATTAAGATAGCAATCTCGATGTGGAATTATTAAAACGGACACAAACAGCACCGAACAATAATCCTTTATGAGATAATAAGGAAATGGCGAAACTGACGGGGTCAAGTTTCAATAGCTGCCAAAAACCAAAAACACCACCCCAAGGACCGCTTCGCATGAGTTCCACCAAACATAAAATCTTACGACACTGCTAAACATTTTAAAAATACTTTGAAAACCACCAGCCACCAGATAATCAACCTTATTGCAAACAAAATAAGCGTTTACGTTCCAAAAAGCGAACGCAAAATTAATGTTGTTGGATATCACTAAAATCATTACAGCGTAGCTTTGAATGGAACTAAATACCGTTTAAAATAGCTAACACATCGTTGTTATCGCTAAGAATTACATCTATTGCGTATTTTGTTTCATATATGTTATCAAGTTTACAGTGATAGCCAGCAATGGATGTGACTCGTTGTGTAGTTACAATCAAACTTATACTTAGGGATGGCACAATCAATTGCGAGGATACCCACGGTTTAAATTAAACAGGACAATGGTCAACTGTGACCGTAACTGCGTTGATCCTAAGTTATGTGAAGATTAGCTCTATCTTAATATCTGGTGCATTAACAAGGGTTAGAATTGGAGGTACGTACGTGTGATTGAGTTAATGAAACGGCCGGGTGATGGCGGGAATTTATGGCTTAGTATTGTGAAATTGGTCTTAAATAAGTTGGACAATACAGCTTTAGATTGGACGTCTCTAATATGTGATGCTACAATACAGCTTTAGATAGATGCGCAAATAAATATATAGGACTATATGATACTGGGACGTTTGTTTCTAAGGTAGACAACTTAATGCCTGTATTATAGGTAACAGCCGCCTGTTATACACAAATATATATTTTTTTGAAATATTAAGGTATGGACTGAAATCCGCAAGGTACCCGGTTCAAACCTCATCGCCGTTGGGCTATCGTCGTACCCACTCCTAATACAAGCTTTTAATTTAAGCTTTGTAGGAGGGTAAAAAGGGAATATTAGACATACCTAAAAAGTATGCCTAATATTCTTTAAAAATATATATATATTTTAATTCTCTAAATGTTTTGATGAAAATGATATAAAATATAAACAAATGATAGATTATGATTTTCTTTAATTAGTCATTGATATTATATAATTTGTGTGTTCATTAATGTTACTTTATTTTTAGTAAATTAATGTTCTCAAATTATTACAAGTCTTTACGTAAATTATTACATATTTTTACGCATATCACAAAAACAGTTTTATTGTAAAGTCCTGTTTTTTGCCGTGTAAATTTGCAATCAACAAAACAGACAGATTGTGTTCAAATATTTGAAGCTATATAGTCTGACGCCCACTTAATATAAAGTCAGAAACGTGTTAGTATATATAGGCTACTGTGGCTGCTTGCCATGAGTCTTGATTGCAAATTCCATTAAGCGGGGTCCGGACAAATCTTCACATGCTTGAACATTTATTTGTCATCAATATGTGTTCGAATATGTGGCCAAAGTCTGAACAAATATTTGCACTTTCCTGTGCGAACGTTCACATCAAAGCGTTCGAGATGTTGGAACACGTGTTTGCCTAGACTGCCACGCCCACACTCACTAACTTCAGTTCAGTCGCTCGAGCGTTGTCGAGCGGGACGGTTGTGCGAGAGTCGGCGTGTTCGTATATTCGTCGTTTTTCCTCGATTATTCAAAATGGACTGGAGCAACGAGTGCGTCCTTGAATTTATAGAGTTGTTGCGAAAAGAACCATGCATATGGGACCCAAAAAATCTGAAGCACAGAAATAGAAACTTGGTGAATGACGCATGGGCCCGATTACAAGATAAATTTTCCGTGGCATGTTCTATTGAAGAGTTAAAGAAGAAAAGAAATACTTTGCAGTCGCAATACAGGGAATATTTAAAGAAAGTAAAGGATTCTATTAAAACTGGTACTGAAGAAGTTTATAAGCCATCTTGGTTTGCGTTCGATGCCATTCACAGTTACATGGGTGCCGTTTATGGCCATCCTTCTGATCTATATAGCGATGTGAAGGTAAGTAAATAAATAAAAATCATATATTGTAGTGTATTATAATGCTATATTAGTTGATACAAGTAGAGTGCGGTCAGTTTAAAAATGCACGCCCGTCAAAACCGCTACATTGATCACGTGATTAGTTGACCTTGCAGTACGTGGTTGATGTTGGATTTATGTCGGAACCAGACAGCTTCATTTGAATTATCAAGTAGTGTGGCCGGGGACTTAGTGTAGCTACGTAAAGTTTTGTAGTACTATGTAGTATTCTACGACAAAAATATACACACGCTCTGAGCCATGTCTGGCTCCGGCGTTACAATAAAATCACTGCACACACGCACACACAATTAATATTTACATTGACACTTTAAAATAACGGATTTTAATGGAGGTACATGCATTTTTAGACTGACTGCACTATACCAGGTATTTTTCGCCTAATACTTGTATACTGTATGAAAAAAACTTTTTTTTGTAATATTTTATTGTTTTGCAGGGTAGCACAGAAATTTACTCAGAGAATTTGTCAGATGTTAAGAGACGGATCAACGAAACATTGTCAGTTATTCAAAATAAATGTAAGGAAAATGAAAAACGGCTCAATGACTGTGAACTGTATGGGCAGCTTCTGGGTGAAAAATTGAAAAAATTAAACGAAGATGACAGACACGGTTTGATGAACGAGATCGATAATCTTGTGTTTAGATATATAATGAGTGTCCGTAGACAAAAAAGGGTACCGCAGGCTGCAGACCATTTATTGGACCATATCTAACCTGTTGCCAGAATTGCTATATTTCACGAGATACCAAATTCACTCTTAATTTTAAAATCATAAAGTTTCATTTACAATATCTTCGGCTTTCACAGCTATCACCACAGTAGCGATCGCGATCGGTAGCGATCTGCAATGCCTATGCGGTGAAGTCCAGACAATGTCTCACCTCACATCATGTCCTGCGTGTCCCAATACCTGCATGTTTCTGCTCATACCGTATTCCGCCATCACAACTCACCAAGGTCTGCACGAGGTAGCGGTGCGACCAGTTCATGTGCTCCAGCTGTTTGCAGGTGAAGGGTATCTGTTTGGCGCGCGCCCTAAAGTCCATGTGCTTTAGGTTCAGCCACCTTCTTTGAGATTGCAGCAACATTCTTTCTAGGGTGAAAGAATACGGAATATGACACAAGTATACTTAACAAAATGACCAAGAACGTGTCAAGGCACGCTCATATAAAAGGGTTCTGTATCCGATACCCGATAAAGGCATTTGTTAATAGTTATATTTCCAATTTAGTTTTACATATTTTTATACGCGTTTTTGAACGTGTTTTCTCTCACATCGTATTTCGAAATGGAACCTTCTTGGACTTATGTTTGTCACTCGCTCTTTTTTAAGAGTGGGAAAGAGATAAGAGTAGAGTGTAGTTGGCACTCTTTAATAAAAGAAATGAAAAAGTTACTTTGTCTCACGTCACTGCGTGAAATCACAGTTTGCCCACGGTTTTTACGCAGGAAACTTACATGTGCTGCTGAAGTGAAAATAACTTTTATTAAATAAACAGAAGCAGAAAATCTATCATATGAAAACAAGCTTCAAGCTTTTCATATGACTATATGTGTCGGTTATATAAAACCGTTCTTAAAGTTACTGTAGCATACTTACGACAGCTAGGGGAACACTACTTTGAGGCACTGGTTGGCATATGAGATTGAGATTTTTTTTCTTTTCATATACCTACTTATTTACATACAATGGGATCAATATTTTAAGTCTATCCATGCCTACGTGGTACATTTTCTCACAACTATCTTAAATTCAAACATTTGGTACTCGATAAAGGTCTTTGTTAAATAACTTCAAAATTTATTGTTTGATTTCGTTCAAAATAATTTACTTAATAAGTTTTAATATCTGCGACCTGCATCTGCGAGCCTTCTGGCGGTGCAAATGTTCATGGGCGTTGGTAGTCACTTACGTGAATAGCCTGCCCGTTTGTCCCTTGTAATAAAAAAAAAATCATAGAGTAGATATTCCAAAGCACTAACTGTGTAGTTTGGGTGTAATCTTTCCCTTGATGCGCTTTCTGAGCCACTCCAACAGGTTGATCAGGCAACAGGATCGCGGCAGGTGCGGTATTATGAGCGGGGTATCCGCAAGATCCGCCAGGAGTGACTACAAAAGAACATTTGCAAGTAAAGTCCGATACGTAAAAATCAATCAGTCAAACAAAGACGATCTGTGGTAGCCGTGAAGGATCTAGAAAGTTAAGAATAGTCTACAATGTACGCCAAATGCCGAAACTTACAAATAGCGCAACGGTAGCTCGATTCTTTTATGTATAAATTAGTATTGTTTGTATTGAATACATTATTAAATATCACCTTTGAAATATTTTGCACATACGTGTTTTAAACTCCCACCTACAAAAAAGTTAATATTTAACTAAAAAACAGTATATAAAATAGTAAAAACTATAATAGTAAAAACTTTCGAGTCTTGAATATTGTATTAAGCATGAAAGTCTTTCCGAGTTAAGCAACAGTAAAATAACACAAAAATAACTGATATAAAAAGTCCTCAAATCCAGTAAAGTAAAAAAAGTTACCTCAAGTAATTCCTCGTCCCCTAATCCTCCCGGAGATATATGTGGCAATGAGGGTTCCGGCTGTAAGGAAATGTATTGTACATTTATTATGTATTTCTTCTACTTCAGGCCTTGTCCCATTTCTAATTGGGGTCGGCTCTCCTAATCTTGTTTTTTCCATATATTACGGTTCCGTATCTACTGTGTACTGAGTATAATAAAATAAAGACAATCTATAGACAAGACCATTCATAAGTCAGAATGGCTGGACCGATTTTAATATTGGACTTCGATGCCACATTCTCGTATTAGAATACGTATTAGAATAGAACAAAGTGAACGATATTATAAGGATTTTAATTATATATTTGATATAGATCGTCTTCACGTACAATTTATACTTTATTTATCTCGGATACAAAAGCACGGACAAACTTGAAAATGATTTTTGATGCACATTTCAGTAATGCTAGTCAGTAGATGGCAACCTAGTGGTTGCCATTTTTTGGTCGACCATAGTCTTGCAGTTACTTAATATATAATTTTTTGGTTTAAAAATTTTTATGCTTTATGAATTTCAATGCATTTTTTTCTTTAAAAAAGCATTAGCTGTTATTGGAGGTATATTTGTTAGCACTCCGATTAAGTATTTTTTAAAGTTATGTGAAATTTAAAAGTATATAAAAATGTAAGTGCTATCCAAAATTGTTTGAAGCCGGAAGCAACACAGAAAATGATTTTACTACGAATTCTTAAACGAACATCGTTCGTCCTATTAAATTAGTAACAAATCAAATAATCTATGTTACTACTGCGGAAACTCGTATCATAATATGTAAATGTAATTTATACGGGTTATATGAGTTCGTGGATTTGTTAAATACGTTATTCAATATCATGTGTGGTTCCGTCGATATTATTTTATCATCAGCATCAACCTTCTCATTAACTCCAACTCTTCGGGATTTCATTATTATTATCATCAAACTTCTTATCAACTCCACCTCCTCGGCTTTATTTTATCACCATCACTCAAACTCCTCGTTATTATATAATCATCATTATCAACCTCTTGATGAACTCCAACTCCTCGTTATTCCGTTATCATCATCATCAAGCTCTTCATCAATTCTAACGCCTGGATATTATTTTATTATCATCATAAATTTCCACAACAACCCCAACTCCTCGGTATTACTTTATCATCATCGTCAATCTCCTAGTCAACTTCAACTCCTCGGTATTATTTTATCAGCATCATTAATCTCATCATCAACTCCAACTCCTCGATATGATTGTATCATCATCACCATCATCATCAGCCTCCTCCATGAACGGTGATATTACGCTTGTATCTAGCGGCAGAGTTAACAGCAAGAAGTCAAACAGGCTATAAAGCGTTTACTTTGCCTCTTTTAACAATATTAGCAATACTTTTTAAGTACATACACATTATGTCTAATATTCGCGTTTCCCTACTAAGCTTAAATTAAAAGCCAGCCGCGTCGGGGTTTGCACCCGGTACCTTGCGGATTTGTGTCCATCTCTTCTACCGCTGAGCTATTAAGGCTTAACTCAGCTCATATAATCGTAATAAGGATTTCATATAAATCTAAAGAACCCCAAAATCAAGTTTCAAATAACGTTTCTAGTACGACGATCTCGTGCAAATAACTGTCGATATTGTATTTGAAATTAGCATTAGTAAACAAATATGCATTCGTAATACACATTTTTATTAGTGGCGTCTGGTTTAGAATAGTGCCACTTCCTTCTGCTGCACATTAAATACATAGACAAAAATGTAGAATTAGAGTTATCGAGAGGCATACGTGTCAGCTTCTATTGTAGGGTCAGCAATAATAAAATCTTATAGTGAATTTATGCATCCAGGTATCAGTACATTTTTTAGGTTTCCGTAGTACTACAAGAAACCCGTATAGTTTCGCTCTGTCTGTGTGTCTGTGTGCCCATAAGGTGTTAACCCCCAACATTTCCAAACTATTAGACGTAGAGACTTGAAAATTTCCATGGTAATGCACATGCTAAAAACTCATTAGGAAAATTATTTTGAACGAAATCGGAGAACAACTTTTGAATTTATGTAACAAATACGTTTATAGCGTATCAGATACGGAATCCATCTATATAAGCGTGTCTTGACACGCTCTTAGCCATTTTTATCTCACATGAAATCGGCACGAAGTGGCGACAATACTGTCGCGTCAAGTTGCAGTATTTTTGTCGCGTTTCGTTCAGTTACACACTTAATACAAACGATGCGAACAACGCAGTTAGTCGCAATTGCAGCGAGCGAGTATGCTGTATTGGAATACAACCACAGATCGGCCATCTACCACCATGACGCCCATTGCGGAAATGGCTGCCCCAAAGACAAACCCGGATCTTTAATAGGCTACTAGAAGAATAATAAGAAATGAAGAGTGAATGAAAAGAAACAATACAACATTATATACTACTTTAAAATGGCACGGAAAATTAGCCTGTGATGGAAATTGAGTAACTAGAAAAAAAAGGCCGGCATCGCATCTAAGGTGGTCCATGTGTCCATGGGCGTCGATAGTCACTTAAAAGATGACCCGCCTCGTTTGCCCCTTGTGATATATAAAAAAGTTATTTTGTTCACAAAATTTTCTGTTACGTAGTTTTATACTTGTTATGTTGGTACATAAATTGTAAATAAATAAATAAATTTGTTAAGTTCTTCACTTCCTTTTGCTTATTTCATTTAATACTATGTTAGTTAATATTAAGTCTTTTTCTATTCTATCCTATTTTACCCATGCAGTAGTCACCTATAAGTGCAGTGACATTTGTCTATACGCTATGTTTTTATTCTCTTGTAAATCATGTTTAAATGTACATTGTGTTGGTGGCCTTTAACAAATAAAATAAAAAAAAAAATAAGTTCACTACAATGTGTCATCGGCCATTTTGATCGTATTTAATTTGTAGACGCCCCCAATGTCGCTACATCTAGTACAGGCCGGACTTTAATAAGCAATTTATACATATAAAATTAGTATTCTTGTTTTGACTAATTAATTCACCCATTAGAGGTAAAGCAATTAATATACGTTACATACGCATAATGATGTTACGCATACATTACAGACGGACAGTCTGATCTGTAATCAGACAATAAATTTAACTTCCTTATGATGAGATAGTGAATGTTGGCGAGTGGTGTTTGGGGTAGAGGTTGTACTACCGAAAATGGTGCGCCACATACGTTCGATGTGAAACTTCTTCAGAGCCGTGATGATTTGTAATTAAAATTATGATTAAGTGTAATCTTTTTACAACTCCTTTGATATTGTGACAGATGACAAGCAAGTCAAAAAAATTAACATAAATTAATTGAACCAATGAATTTTAATTCGCAAATGCACAAAAATGATACACATCACGTTGACTATGACACATATTTTGAAGGTTTCAGCGTATTCGTAGCACGCTAAATTCTATTTATGAATATTTATCTCTTTTTGGTGTCGCAAAAAATAACTAGAGTGTACGTCGCACCACATCCATCAATACCCACTGATCTACTTTTTTGTCGAAATATCTATTATTTACCATATGAAGATGCAGCTTTTACCATTTTATAATAGCTTAGATAAAAAGGAACTTCACTCTGGAAATGCCGACGGAATCGATAACTGCTGCGTTCCACTAAACGATTGCATGGATGCGATTGTTTAGTGGAACGCATCGGTATCGGTAACGGTGACAGTGATGGTTTATTCCCAACTCAAAAAAAGTCTGGTTTTCACTTTAAAAATTAACCGAATTGGGCGTCGTGTCGCACCACATTTGGTGGAACGTGCTTTAGTAACCACTAATGTATATTTTATGTAAAGCGCGCGTCCTCAGTTGGAATTAGTCAAATCCAATTACGTCCCGATCGAGCGCGAAGCGTTGCGTAACGATCGCACTCGCTTCGGCTTCTGGCTTTACTCGATTTCAAACCACAATTATAAATGCATTCGTGTTTGTTTATTTGTTACGCTTTAACGTCTTACGTGTACGAGAAATCACACGTAAGACTTGTCGAGTGTGCGTAGAGGCTTCGCACACTCTTAATACATTGCTTAAATTGTATACTATTTAAATATCTACTATGGCAAATGGTGTGACTTTGTCCGTGTTGAATTCACTGATTTTGTAAAATTTCCTAAAACCAAAGTAGCCTAAGTTATTCCTTGTTATATTATTACATCTTTGGGTATTTGAGTCAACGTTGTCACGTGACGTGATTTTCGAATATCGAATATTTAAAAACCTTTCACATGCGCTGTCTTCGAAGCATTTTGAATATTTCATGACAGGACAGGATTACTAATCAATGAGTACTGGAGTTAGCACAACTTCCTAGCGTTACTGCTCTCCTCAAGCAGAGGCGGTTGCGGTGGCTGGGGCACGTGCACCACATGAAAAGCAATCGTTTGCCGAGACAGGTGCTTCTAAGCCAAGTGGCGTAAGATTACGCAAAACGGGACATGGTCGCTTTTAACATAGATAGCACAAGGAAGACTCTCGCATTAAACCGTAGCGAGTGGCGAAGAATTATTTCTGATGGTCGCAATATTCACGACAACGCCTGGTTCCACAGATTAGCACAAGAACGCATAAGATCTATCCGCAGCAGGGTTCCAATCGCAGTGAACCCTCAGTACACATGCCAAAAGTGCGGACGTCTGTGTCAGTCAAGAATCGGTTTATTTAGCCATGAACGTCTAGCTTCATTTGGATGATCATTTCAATGATCATGTAGTGTGACCGGGGACTTTGTGCAGCTGCGCAAAGTTTTGTAGAACATTGTATTTTTTAAGGACAAAAATGTACAAACACTTTGAGCTATGTCTGCTCCAGCATTAGCCAAGGACTCCGCCCACGCTTGTTGAGAAAAATTTAATTATGAAGATAGTTTTCAGCTGAATACTCATTGTTTGTCGCCATTGCGTTGATTAATTCCTGCCATTTGCTGAGGCAAGGATTAAGTGAATGAAAATCCCTTTGTGCTACGAAAATAAAATCTCGAATCGCGAAGCGATTAGGGTCTATTTTTGTCTCTCCTATTCCTGAGTTAACTTTAAAAGATGTGCATCCATACGTCATGTCTACACCGCAGTTATTTTTGAATTAGCCAAAGTTTCAGGGCAAAACCTCGGTGCTCTATTCTCGACATAGCCCTGCAGATATAGTTATAATTTTAACGATATATAACGACATCTGATAAAGTTTTTCACTCATAAAGTAAGTTTACAAGAATCTCTCTAAAGGAAAAAGGAACACTTATAGAATCACTTCCTTGTCCATCTGTCTGTCAAAACGCTTTTCTCAGGGAGACGTAGCGGTATAATGTTGAAATTAATACCAAACACTGAAGTCTCTTGAAGCTGTGAAAAAATCAAGTGAATTTACGCAACCAGCAGTTATGGCCGTTTATTTCGTATTCCCCATACGAGTACGTTCGGAAAGGATACTTCCCGTTGGCCTAGAATCATGCAAATTGTTGTACCACTAGAAATCTGGCAGATGCATTGCCGGCCTTTAATGACGAGTTTAGGCCATCGGGAAGTCTCATAAACCGAACGATACGTGACAACAACACCACCACCCGACGTGACAGCATTACCGCCACTTCAAGCCGATCTTATGTGACAAAGAGGTAACCGGACGCGCAGGCCGAATTTGGTAGCAGATCAAAAGGGCTACTATCGTGGCACTGACTCTAACTAGATAAACAGATAGGAGTAAAGGATTTAAAGGAAGGAAGGTAGAGGTTTAAAGGAAAGGAGAAAAAGGATGCGAATACGAAAGGGAGTAATATTAGCAGCCAGGGTAGTTGGTGATACTCTTAGTGGATCTGACCAGTTACCGAATAGATAGAAAGGATATTTAATAAGACAAGAAAGGATAGATAATAGATTAACATATTCTTTTTTAGCGTTAACTCGGACACTTAGATTGCAGGGGATGGTTCTGTGGGACCAGTTACGATGACCGACTACACTACAGTCTGACCTTATCCCCGGAATCCATAGAATCAACAATTTCACGACTTACATTACCCAGTGTCGTTAACTAGAATTCACAATTATATGTGACTTCCGAAACACGGAAGAGGTTGATATTAAAAAAAAACAGTGTAAGGATTTGTCACTCATCTGTCACCCGACTACGACATGAACTACTTAACCTAGCGATCACTAGCGACCAATTAAGATACGACCTCTTTTGAATTAAAAAAAAATTGACATATAAATACCTGTCACAATCCATATAACGATAGCATTTCCACCAATGGCCACAGTCAGCATGGCGGTGAAGAGGCAGACCCAGGAGTTGTGCGCCCACACAGGCATGGTTGATGATGTGGGGGATGGAGTAGGCTTCTTCGGCACAAGCAGTGTCGCAGCGCCGAGTAAGCTCCGGTTGAAATCCATTTCCCATGTGTATATAACCTGTTTAAAGTATGTAAGATTCAGATCATAGAAAATATTTCGGAATGAGCCAACTCGATAACCTTTTATTATGAAAAGAGGAAACTGCTTCCCAAGAAAGTGTTGACTGTGTGTAACATGTGACATAAAAAGATTTCAATTTGGCTCAATCCTAACGCCAAAGTTTGTACACATGGATGTATGGATGTATGACTGACGCTTTTTCACGGAAAAAACAACTGAATGGAGTTTAATAAAACTTTACAATGATATAGTTTACATATCATAATAACGTAGGCTATATATTTTTTTTATGTTACAAGGGGGCAGACGAGCCGGCAGCAGGCACCGAAGTGCCTACCGACGCCCATGGACATCTGCACGACCAGAAGGCCAGCAGATGCGCTGCCGGCCTAGAAATATATAAAACCTTTGACATTTAAAATTATATAATAAACATGAATTGATAATAATATAATTTGGTAAGACATGAAGTTAAAATAATTTCGAATAATATTTTACTTACGCCCTGACATGGTATTATGTAAAATTAAATAAATATATAAATAAATAAAAAAAAATTGTGAATTCTAAACCCTTATTTTAAAAGATGATGCCTTATGAGGTGACTGTTTGATGTAGTGACAACTAAATTTGTTGAATATAAAGATTTCATTGTAATCTCTCTGTCTCAATACAAGTATACAAAACGCTTTTCAGCAGACCTTTGATGAAAATATAAAACAAATATGTCTAGATCCTCAACTAGATAAAAAAAAAACATTTACATCATTACTATAAACCGCCTCCATGCAAAATGGCATCAGGGATGCTGGATTATTCCGCATTGAATCGCTAACTCTAGCAGACTCTTTGAACGATAAAGATTCTAGAATCTTTTATGACTTGAAGAAAACTTTACCCAAGGCGTATAATCTATAAGTCATTGATTCAAAATGCTGTAAACCTGATTCTCGTACCATGATACATTGTTCAAAGGTACATATCTATAGTACAAGGTTTTCCACTTACGAGTACAGACGTCATGGTCCCATTGGGAACTGAGGCCGGCTGGTATACCACAATTACACCCCGCATACATTGCCTGAATATGTAACAGGCCGTACCCACTTCAATGGCATTCATTGTCATTTTCATACATAACAAACGGTTATACAATATTCAGCTTTGTATTTGAGTTATTTTTCAAGCTTACTGATACATTTTAGTGACTTTTAATGCTACGTTTCAGCCTGAAAGCATATGGCACCTGTAGTGCAAAGTACACCATCGGTCTACCACGTAATTTATACAAAGGCGTATCACGCTTCGATGTTTATTTTAGCGGGTGAACGTCAAAAAATGACGCTCGTCATTCGAGTTAATAGTTTGATTTAAATTACACATACATATTGTATATTGCATTGTATATGAATGGTAATGCGCTATAAAGATACTGTTGCAATGAGTCATATATCAATATAATGGCACGATGATATCGTAAAATCAGCCAACAAGAAATGGATGCACTTGACAGACTCTAGAAATAGGTGGCGTGCTCATGAAGAGGCCCTAGAGCAGTGGACTAAATTGAACTAAGGATACTGATAATGACTCCAATACGATACGATTATAACGAGATTCACTTGAAGTAGCTATAACATAGAACAGAAAAATATGGAAGTATAAAATAAAAACAGTCTTAGCGTATCTGATGGGTAATAGACGTAATATAGATATTTACATAAAGTAAAAGTAGGCGTTATTTACTCGCATGACTCGCAACTTTTATGTAAATTGATTGAATGGAATGTGGCCAATCATTTTTTACGCTATTCCAACATTATGGTCTTATGGATAATTACAGTATGGATAACTCCATTACAACGAACTACAGAATGGAGTAATAAACTTTGATAGTACATACAGACCGAGGAAGAGGTGGCGCGTCGATTTGGACACGTTTGCGGGAAAGTTGTTTATGAGTTTGGCCCAGGAAAGGGGAAGATGGATCAAAAAGAAGAAGGCCTTTGCCCAGCAGGGGGAGCCCACAATAGACTAATTAAAAAAGTACATTCAAATTTATTTTAAAACCTGGCCTTCGTCATCTGTTTTTTGTAACTTTTTGCTGACAGTTATAACGTTAACATTTTGTGTATTTTTGGAATTTCCAATGAACATTTTTATCTTTAACGATACTTTAAAAAATACGTTATGTATACGTGTCTTTATAACATGTCCTTTAAATTTATTGATAAACAAACTTAATATGGGTATAACATTTGTCCGTACACATAAAAAGTAATTATAATATGTTATTAAAGTTTCATAAAAGGTTCTATACGCCGTGTTGCATAGTAATTTCCATTGCAGGCAAACACGCTGTGTATTTCTATATAAAAGGAAAGTTTAGCATAGATTAAAATTACAGAGGTTGTAGTAAGCGAAGTTTATTACAGCAAGAACTCATTTACCGAGTCTAAATTAATGTTTCAAGTTAGATAAAGTTCGCAACTAGCTCCTCCCTTTAGTAGCTTTCATGCCACCTTGATATTCGAAAGTTCTACATCATTACGATTGGCAAGACATTTTCTGCCTTCCAAAGCAACTGTGTGAAAGTAACTGCTAGCTTCAGTATTTTGAACACATACGACAAGAAGCCTTCAGGAGAAGAGTAATACTCTTTTATCATAGGAGCAGACATTTCCTCTTCTTTCCTCCGGTATTATCCCGGTACAGTACCGGGGTTCACTTAAATTGTAGAGGATCTGGCTGTGAGGCGAGATATAATGACCGACTGCCGTCTTACGTCGTGCCCAAAACCCCCACAACCTCTACAATCTCACGATTTATATCACTCAGTCACATGAATCGGTACCCACTGTTTTACGTGCCTTCCAAAACACGGAAGAAGACCTCTTACTTATTTTGAAAGGCACGTTTCAGAGGTTTGGAAACCAGTGTTAGAATAAATTACTCATCTATCACCCGGACGCAGTAAGAACTGCTTAATCTAGCAGGATCGACTCAAATGCCAGCTACATAAATTAACGCCGGATAATTAAACTACGACCTCCTCAACATTGTCAAACCCATATAAAAAGGTAATAATTTTCAGAGTAAAGATGGCCCAGACTGGGAGGAATGGGCGGAAAACGTGTCCAGTGTGGCGGCGCCTTTACTCGCCGAGCGTTGCGTGAACGGGGAGCTGTGCGCGTTGCTCGCGCGTCTCTGCAGGCGGAGACCGCGTTCCGCTCCGCTGCCCGCTCTCGCTCCTCCCGTGCGCCGCGTCCTCACGCGTAACGTGGACTTCGGTAAGGCGCCCCATGCGCGTCAATTCGTCAGAGATTATATAAGGTGAGTCCTTGACATACTAATTTTGATTTTAATATAAATCTAATTAAAAATTTCTTGTTTGTAACGTCAAAATAATACTTTTAAGAAATCTCTAGGACCTATATACGTACTTACCTATCTATTAATAAATGAAACGAAAAGTTTCAGTACCGTTTTATGAATTTTTTTTTTTTACAAATATAGTTGTAAAAAATAATTATTTTTTTTAATCTTTAAATAAGCATATAGGACGCTAATCTAAAAAATTCTGGGCAAATTTCGACCAGCCGGTTATTTCTAGTCCCCAGCGCCGGCACTATCATAGGGCGAATGGAGCAACCGCTCCAGGGGCCAAGTCACAGGAGCGCTTCAGCTAGAGGCGACTCTTAATATGCAATTATTTTAAATACATTTTATATAAAAAAAATCATCTAGCTGCCGCTACATAACCAGACGGCCCTTACCTGGAACAAAATAAATATTTTTAAGAGTAAATTGAAACAAAAGTATATTTGATTTTTTTTTCTTTATATGTAACAAGCTCTATGAATTTTCTTAACGAATTGTAGAACAAAACACGTTACTACAGCATATAAGACTCCAGTTTTACTAGCTGTTTCGCGCGACTTCGGCCGCGTAAAATTAAACTTGCCCCAAACTTCCTTTTCCCTATGGAAAAATCCTTTCTTAGAGGATGTCTATTAGCTATAAATTACCTCCTTGCCAAATTTAATTTCTGTTCGTCTCCCAATTGTCGAGATTTCCCTTTAGCTTACGTGTTTTATTACTTTAGCTTAAGTGTATTACTAGCTGTGCCCACGACTTCGCCTGCGTAAAATTAGGCGAAAACCTTTAGCGTGATGATATATAGCCTATATTTAGCCGTCCTCGATAAATGTGTTATCTAAAATTGAGTTAATTTTTCAAATCGGACCATAAGTTCCTGAGATTAGCGCGTTCAAGTAAACAAACAAATAATCTCATCAGCTTTATATATTAGTAATAGATAATATAAAAGATTAATTAATGTGCGAACAAAGTTTCGATCTGAAACGTTATAAATAACAAAATATGGATTCACATTTGCAACTCCATTAACATAATGGCCGGTTTCTGCAACTTGTTAGAGAGATTATAACGATCTGCAATTGTTATAATCTCTCTCCGTTCCGATGTGACCGTGATCGTGTTTGACCTGACCGACTTCACACACGTCGTAAATTTTATCAGCATAACGTGTTACGGCAAAATTTAAATTGGAAATTCTTCGCAACCTGCCGGGCGAGGTTAGGCGCGAAATTTGTAATGATCCCAACCGGTCCGAGTTATACACAAATATTTTTTTAGAAATATATAAATATCATACATATGGATAACACACCCAGACTCGAGGTGGGAGTCGAACCCACGACCCCCGGAGCAGAAGGCAGGATCACTGCCCACTGCGCCAACGGGCCAGTCAAATGATAGAAGAGTTACAGAATACTGTTTCTAGCTATGATATAATGGGTTCCTAGACAACACAATTAATATGCCATACATTAAGAATATAGCACTTAATTGCCAATCGCATTTATTATGTACATTATAATCTCAAAAGTAAATCTCAATCAAACGTTACGTGTTGTGACTAGTACATTTTATAGCTCACGTATTTGCCTTAAGCGATTGCCCACTGATTCTAATGCAATCTCACCTGTTCTGATACTTCACAACAGGTAAGATTGGATTATGATCAGAATAAGAAGAGGTAAAGAAGGGAAAAAGAATGGAGAAAGAAGGGACTAAGAAGGGTTACAGTAGGAACTAAGAAGGGGTAAGGAAGCAGCAGGGGTAAAGAAGAGACTAAGAAGGGACAATGATGGGGTAAAGCAAGGACTAAGAGAGGGTAAAGAAGGAGTAATGTTCACTATAACGTGGCTATTATTTGCGTTATATTTGTTTTAATATTACCAAGAACATAATATGTTTTTCTTTCAACTTAGCGTTAAATTTGAGCTTTGAGTGGCTATGGCGATAGTCCGTCGGGGTTTTGAACTGAGCACCTCGCGGAATGTAATCCATCTTTTTACCATTGAGCTGTCCATCCAGACTTTTGTACTATTCCTGACGCAGTTGTTATTAGGATAACATGGGTATTAACATCTCTCTCTCTTACGCTCTCCATCTGTCTCTTTCCCTCTCCCTCTCTCTTCTTTCCTCTCCCTCTCTCTCTTTTTCTATCTCCCCCTCCCTCTCTCTTTTTCCCTCTCCCTATCTCTCTCTTTTTCTCTCTTTCTTTCCTGTATGAACCCCACTGCAATGTATTCCACATGGTAGTAGGGTCAGCGTACCTATATTCACTTTCCGCTTCACCCAGTTTCTAACATCAATTTTTGATAGCTGGCATTTCCTCGTGTCCTTTAAAACTATGTCTTTCCACCTTGTTCCCGTATTACCCTGAAGAAAAAAATGTGCAAATATGTCGAAATTGGCAGTGTTGTCATATATGCCGAAATACCAGTCAACATTATCATATGGGTATGTAACCGTTTCTTGTTAGCTCATTTATAAGACCAAAGGTTCTAAAGTTTCCTTCATTACGTAGTTGTCATAGATTTGTATCATAGTTATAAATATATCGTATAAATAACAATAAACAAGGCTAACGAGCCAAACACGAGGGATGTCATCGAAACAATCGAGCAGAACACAAAATATGCATAAATTATCATTCTTTTACATAAATCATTCGCAGGTGTTATGGTAGAGCGTTTATAAAATAGGTGTTTTTTTTTATTTTATAAAAGATAAAGGTATTTGGCTGATTTTTCCTTATTTTCTGTGTGGACCTAAAAACTATTTTTTGATGTTATCTTTTATGTAAAATGCTTCAATAGATACCCATGTTTACTAAATTCTTAAAAGCTGGACTTTATGTGATTCTTTCCGTATTATAGCCGCTACATACGTTTCGGGAAAAACTGTGCATTAAAATCGTTTGGAAATAACTGTGCAGTTTAATCGACAATGATTTTTCATACACAGGTATCGATAAAACTGCACAGTTTAAACTGTACAGTTTTTTCGCAACGATTTATCTAAATGTGTGTCGGAGCTATAAAAAAAAACCTGCCCATCTATAAGCCTCTATCTTTTAGTCGGTTAATATTTTAAAATATAAATCGACTGTACAAGCCTTTCCCACCCTACTGCTCCTAAATGGCTTTACCGATTTTGATAAAATGTAATCTATTTTCAAGTGGCCTTGTACATGGTTTGCAGAAAAATTGGACCCGGTCACGCTACTGTATATAGCCTAAATATGATAAATAAATTTCTCGCTGTGACTCAAAATCTTCTACGTCGATTTGATTTTGGCGGTCGGCTTGCCCGTTGGCGCAGTGGGCAGTGACTCTGCTTTCTGCTCCGGGGGTCGTGGGTTCGATTCCCACCTCGAGTCTGGGTGTCTGACTGTTGACGGAACGAATTTAATGTCGGTTTGGGCTATCGATTATATTTAAGCGCCGTCTACACGTACATACCTTTTATTTCATACATTACAAAAAAAATGATTGTTACAGAAGCCCTTAGCGTATGATATTTAACAAGTTATTAACAATTAACACGGTTTTAAACTTTTTTTAAATATTAAAATTTAGTAGAATCTTACTGTTATTGAAAAAAATGACAGTTTTATTAGTCTATCGATACCATGGATTTGGCTTTAGGATTCTAAATAATAATTTATCGTTATTAAATTAATATCGATGTTCTATCGGCAATGAAGAATCCATGGACAGTACTAATTACCGTGATTCTTTGCTAACTCCATGCGATACTGCTATTATTTATTTTTTTAAGAATCCATTTTTCTTCTAGCCAACGACCAGGTCTGATCTGATAGACGCTAAAGTGGTGGACGGCCATGTGATCCCCCACCACGTCCTTTTCACCCAAGCTACGCCTGACACTAAGGAATTCACCAGCATGGCCTTCAGCGACAACGTTAAAGTCATCATATCCTTCACCACCAGTATGAATGGCAAAGAAGAAATCAGTAAGTATAAAACATCATTACAGATCGCCTACTGGTCGAAATTTGAACAAAAACCTTTATTTGCGCACCATATGCTTAGTACAATCATATAGATTGTTCTATTTAACAATTAATATTACATACGGTTGTCATGATTACGCTTGAGATCATCAAATAATAAAATCTATACATGTGTGTATAAATGTTTTGGCATTGGTGTGCGTGAGGTTTTACTTTCATAATGTATATTTTTTTTAAATATTCGCACGCTTGCCGTCCGCGCAATTTTCATAAAATGGTACCGAAAGTTTTTGCTTCACGTATTAATAAGTATAATATATAATTTTATTTTTTATTAGATATACTGGCTGTGCCCCGCGACTTCGTCCGCGTGGGCCACCCTTATCACTTAGAAGTATAAAAAATAACTAGTAGCCAATTTTCAGACCCACTGAATAAGCATATAAAATTTCATAAAAATCGGTCAAGCCGTTTCGGAGGAGCACGATAACTAACATTGTGACACGAGAATTTTATATATAAAATATACTTGCTGTGATTCCCACTATAACACAACACACACAAAACTTATAACTTACTAAGTTAGGTATTTTTATAAACCGCCAGTACATTTTCTGCACATCATATAAAAAGTTCTAAAGTACACACTCGAGTTTGACCTTTCTAGTATATACAATATGTATCGAAAAGTTCCAAAAGCTATATTTGATTGTATGTTTACTCTACGTCTTATTGAAATAGTTGCTTAGGGTAATAAGCTAGGCCTATTCAAACATGGTGGAACCCTTCACAATCCCTTTTCTCATATGACTTGGATTCTATTTGACGTTGGAATTACTATATTATTATTTACGAGCCAATGCTTCCAACTTCACCCTCATCTATTCAAATAATGCCAATTTTTATCCTTACTAATATTATAAATGTGAAAGTAACTATGTTTGCTACAGCCGCTACACACGTATCGACAAATCGTTGCGAAAAACTGTGCAGTTTTATCGATACGATAAATATTGACATTTTTGTCGCTACTATATCTAATTTTATAAAATAAAATTACTTGGATTACTTGTATAAACTAGAATAACCATATATATATTGCTAACCGTTGAATGTTTTTCTTATGTTTTAATTTGCAGAGCTATTAATTTATTTTTAATTTTTGTTTTTGTTGATCTGTAGTTTTTTCTTTTATTGACTTTTAGTTTTTAACAGACAATAATATCACAAAATATGCAATAATGTATTAACTGTTGGTGTTCCATAAAAAATAAGATACATGTTTATGAAAAATCGTCGATTAAGCTGCTCAGTTTTATAGGTACGTTTGGATGGCGATTGCGCTGCTGCTTTAACATTTCTTGTCTTTTTACGGATTTAAGTAAAACTGCAAAGAAATTTATGTTGCACAGTTATGCAAAGTTTTTTTTATGTTTGACAGCGTTTGTTAAGTCTAATACGGTGGCTGGAGACGCGAAGCACAGTCGAGGAGTGGTACTAGCTGACATCGTCAGAGCGAATATACCAGTGAAGAATGGAGTGGTTCACCTCATCCAGAGACCTTTGATGGTGGTCGACACGACCGTTGTCGATTTCCTTAAGGTATGTATATGAAACCAAACGATGGATTTTAATGTAATGGTAAGTTGCATTTAAATATAAGGATTGTTTGAGTAATCCCCTAATTTTATGGTAATTAATTGCACAAATACTTATTATTATAAATTGTATGATAAAAACTATATTTAACCGTAGGATTTATACCTAACCTAAATTATACCTAAGGTTATACATATACAAACTTAAAAATATACATTATTAATTGAATTTTAAGTTAACTTCCTACACCATTTCTTAACACTATAATAATATTTCAAACTTAGATGACTTAAATTAGATATATCATAATAAACAATATTCCAAATCAAACCTGTTTATTAAATCTTATAAACAAAGTTACATTATTATTCGTACTCGGAATTCGACGTACTTTGAAATTTTAAATTAATTTTGGTCTCAAAGTTGTGCCGAAAATAAACACACCATGTTAGAAAATTAACATATATACGTGTAGTATATATTCCATAGTAGGTGTGCAGAGAGATATGTAGCAATTAAGCTTATAGCAACAGAACTTGTAGAATTCACGTAACAATTACAGTTATAGACGTAGTATATACATCCACATTCACCTGTCCTTGAAATGCCAAATATTCTACAAACCTTTGAATAGTCTCGTTAAATTCTTGCTCCATTTATTTGGGACCCAGGCAAGGAAGGTAAACACCCGCAGTTTTTCTATTATCATCATCCATGCGATTGTCCTGTTCAATAAATTGTATTTTATTATAATTGGCGCACGTTTCGAATCATTGTCTTGCGCGTACCAAATTGTATTCCTCTTTTGACATTTTTCGTGAAATCGTTTTGATATTTCTGCATATGACTTTATATCAACATTTAACTCTATACTTTTAAGTTTATGAATAATACGCCCATTGTTTTTGTGATGAAGGTAAGAAAACTATTTATAATTAGTTAAGTTCATTTCATCCAATACATTATTATTTTCATCATATTTACTTGTAAGATCATTATTTATTTTAGCTTTCATCTGATTTCTGCAAGCACTTCTCATATTTGAGCACTTATTTTATATTCAAGCACGAATGTATTTTCTCGCGCAAAATATTCCGTGTAATGTTCCGTACTCAAACAATGATTTCAGCTGCAAATAATGTGAACAGTATTCAAACAGCTGCTTAAAATAGCGTCCATGCTCGAGAGCCTCTAAAGTGGCTTTTAAGCTATTATTACCTACATCTTCTGGTTTATTCGTAATATTCTTACCCCAACTGTCAAATCTCCTAAAGTAACTTTTTTTTTCAGAAACTTTAACGTCAGTTTTTAGCAATACGGTCTTTTAACTTTTAGAATGTCGTACAAAATTATTGTACTCAATTTTTGTTGAACGTCAAATTGTTCTATTATAGGATATATACTCTTAATTTAAGATGTTCAGATATCTCCCGACAGTGTCAAATGACAAAATCTCCCGATTCGAAACATTAAATGATGTTTTAAAACTAGTGAAAATTTTAGGTACTTTTTAATTTTAAATCAAAATTGTTAATTTAAATTTTTATATAAATTTTAATTTTGCTGTTTATTATTGTTTGACTTTTTATTGTTTATATGAATTTTGTTTTATATGGGTTCTCGCCTGAAATAAATTGATTTTTTTTTATTATTATTCTTGTAATTATTGATACTATAGTGCAATTAAATGGAATTTTTAAATTAACGTATTAAAAATCATTCGTTTTAGATGTACAATTTCACGCTTCAAACGTTTATTTCGTAAATTTATAATTTTTAGCTCGTAGCGTTTGAATTTTTTGATAAAGTTTTTCCTAATAGTTTTATTCTTTTCTTTGTTGAAAACCATATTATTTTATTAGCTGGTATATTAATAGAAGTTGTTAGTCACTTTTATGTTTAATTTATATACGTACATCATATTTTAAGGTGATTGCATTAGAATGAACAGTTGACTGTAAATACTTTTCTTTTGTATTTTAATATACTTGATTATTACGACTAAAACATTTTCCTTTCAAATTGTAAAATAATCTAAGGACGTTTAAAACACCAGAAATAATGATTAAATTTGGAGATATTCTATTTGTTTTAATTCTATTACAATTTTAATTTTGTTTACTTTAAGCATTTATAAATGAAATGGTGTTTTAATTGTCGCACTGAAAACGTCTGTGAAGTTTACAATAGATATGACCTTTATTATAATTATTCGTATGTTTTTGCTTCCTCCTCATGGATCCTGCATGCACTTTTGCAACTCTAGGGAATTGTAAGTATATTCATCTTGCATGACTTACTCAAGTCTAATTAGATTTATCTCTTTGTAATTGTAAGTGTTATTGAGTAATAATTTGTGATGGGATCTTGGTTCATCTTAAATCTAATGTACTACAAATCTCTTTTATCGAGGCGCCAATGAGACCCGAGTCGTCAGCTATTTTTCAACACACTTGTGAAGAAAATTATATTAAAAAAACATTTTGTATAGAAGATAAAATGTTTGTTTAGAGAAACAGTAAATATATAGCTAGAAAAATTAAAATTAACTGTTTTTGATGGTATGGAGGTCGCATCAAATGGATTATTTACTGAAACAAACGTATTTCCATACGAAGTTGCATGCAATGAGCAAGCAAATAAAACTTTTTTAAGAACAAAGCAACTCAATCTATATTTAAAAAAAAAAATCTATAACTCGCTTATGAATAACAGCAATGAAAAAGTCACAGTTTGACTACAGGTGTATCATTATGTGTCTTATTCCGGTGAAATTAGAGCCACTTTATGAGCAAGTGTGTTGAAAAGGTTATTTTCTTAGCATTCTTGTATATACATTTTAAAATGCATTGAGTTACTATACCAAATTGTAGTATCTTTCTGTCCAGAAATAACCAAATAATAAACCAATTTGTTCTCGTGAGGGTATACTGTTATATTGATAATAACACAATTTTCATTAATGTCTGTCATCTTATTTTATCTGTTAGCTAAACACACATAGTAGGTTTAGGAACGTACGGACAAAGATAAATAAGGTAAAGTATATTAATATGATTGTGAGACATATTTTTATCTTTATACTATATCTCTTTTTAACAAGCAGGAAGATGGATTATGTACGTTTTTGCATGTTCTATATCTTTAAAAAATTGTGATTACCAATATCAATACAATAGAATAAGCGGCCTTTCTGCGCAGTTGTTCAGGCAGTGACTGTATTTCGCTCCTGGTTTGCGCGCTCGATTCTCACTTCGCGTCTAGGTGAACTATGTAGTATAAATTATAAACTCATAAATTTATTGAAAATTATAAACATAAATATTTATGGCTGTTACTTGTCGTAATAGCAAAAATCTATGGCTGTTACCCGTCGTATCAGCTAATATGTATGGCTGTTACCTGTCGTATCAGCTAAAATGTATGGCTGTTACCTGTCGTATCAGCTAATATGTATGGCTGTTACCTGTCGTAACAGCAAATATATTTATGGCTGTTACCTGCCGTTACTGCAAGTATGTATGGCAATTACCTGTCATAACAGTAAGCCGTGTATTGAATGTCCTTTAAATTTTAGTCATATATTTAAAATGAGCTTCATAGTATATGACGATTTCTTAAAAGACAAAAAGGGCATTTATTTACTGATTAGTGAAAGTTAAAATTTATTCAATTTGGTTTGTGAGTACTGGGTATGTAGATTTTTACTCAATTTATTTACGTCATTAATCAGGAAAAGGAGGACGGCCCCCTGTGTAAGTTCTACGAGGTGATCATGGATTTGGGGGAACACAATCAGTTCCTCAACGAACTGACTATAGCTAAGGACATCACGCTCTTTGCACCATCGAACGAGGCCTGGAACGAAAACAGTGTTCAGAATGTTATTGGGTAAGTCTAATTTTCTAATGAAATTAGGGTACTTTTGTTTGAGAAGTAATTTAATTTTTCCTGGATCGAATAAGCCGGCATATACATAAATACATAGGACTACATGACACACGGACCTCTGTTCCTACGATAACATAATACCTGTGTTATAGGTAACAGACGTCCGTTATACGCAAATATTTTTTTAGAAATATATAAATACATACATATAGATAATACACCCAGACTCGAGGCGGGAATTGAAACCACAACCCACGAAGCGGAAGGCAGGGTCACTGCCAACTTCACCAACGAGCCAGCCAAATATATAATATGTTATAGTAATGCTTTGCGTTATCTTACTAAATGTTTCAGAAGTGCTTTTTTTTTAAAAAAAAAGAATATTAGGAATACTTTTTAGGTATGCCTAATATTCCCTTTTCCCCTCCTACTAAGCTTAAATTAAAAGCTTGACATGACAAAACGTTTTCTGCGATTTTTCCAAAATCAGCTTTTTCGAGTTAGGTCAGTTTACGATTAAGCATGCAATTAGTGAAGACGGGATAGAATATGAATACCAGGAGAGAATATGTTACTTGCCCTAGGACACGGAGATCTTCCTTTGCAGTGGTTGAGCATATCGACCTTCGCTCCCACCTTTCAATCCTCGCCGAAAAAACCTTCACATTGATGTGCATTCCCACAGTACTTCATAAACTTTCCAATAGAATTGTGGATCTATATGTAAAGTCATTTAATCTTTCCCGGTTTATTTCGATTCCCTTCCCTTTCCAAAATGTATAACGGCTATATGCTCATGCAGTGAGCGCTCTGTGCCAGTTATACTGATTCTCTATTCTGGGGCAGCGTTTCCCAAAGTATTATTTCCATGGCCCAGTTATTTTTATATTTTTTCTGCGTGACCCACTAGGAATATCGCACGCTTAGTCATAAACTGACCGGTTGAAGAAAAAGATTAACAGATTAAAAAAAAAATATGCAATAGGAAACAAAAGAAAAAGTACCAATTATGAGAGTGTGTATACCTCCCTGTTTGGGTGTGTGGGTGTGGGTGGGTTTGGGCAACATTAGTATTTTTTTTCTTAATTGAGCTTTAACAAGAATTTTAATTCAATTTTCAAAGAAACAACAAAACTGAGCGTATCTTAAAATTTTAGGTATGTCTGTATCTTATAAAAAAACTCGCGAAAGATTTTTTTGCGACCCGGCAGTTTGCTTACCAATTGCGACCCACCATTTGGGAAACGCTGTTCTAGAGGAAATTGAAAAATACATTTATTCAGCGCCGCAGGTGAAAATCACCTGCAGCCGCAAAATTCGTACGGAACCTATTTTCGCAGATTTATCTCCGTGCTAATATAATTTCGATGCATTTCACCACATTCGACCGTAAAGATTTCTATATTTCACTGTTTTAGAAACAAACGATTTAGCAATTCTTTAAAGAAAAGTATTGTAAGCGAGGAAAATACTTCAAGGTATTTCTTTTTTTACTTATTTGTTTGTTCATTTTTTTTACATTACAAGGGGGCAAACAAGCAGGCGGTCCATATAAGTGACTACTGACGCCCATGGACATCTGCATCACCAGAAGGCTAGCAGATGCGTTGCCCACCTTTAATGGCGAGATTAGACCACCGGGGAGTCTCACAAACCGTACGAAACGCGACTACAATACCATCACTTGACGCGACAGCATTGCCGCCACTTCAAACCGACCTTATGTAAGAAAGACGTACTGGTACCCGGACGCGTCAGCCCAATTAGGCTGCATACCAAAAAGACTGCAAGCGTGACGCTACCTCTAATTAGATAGACAGGAGTGAATAAAAGGGACAGAGTAAAAGGATATAAAAGTAGATGGAGAGGTAGATGGAGTAGATAGAAAGGATGTGGTTAATACTATCTCGGACAATATAGGGGGAGTGACAACAGCAGCTAGGGTACTCCGGGGTCGTATACCCGAAGTGGATCTGAACAGTTATCGAACAGATACAGAAATGTCTACTCCCTGGGAGGAAGGATATTTTATATATTTTTCAACATTCTGACGTTTGTTGCTAAAGTAAGCAAATTAACAAGCTTTTTTCTTCAGAAACGTCCTATTAATTTATAAAATCATGACATAATAAGGAAAGCGTGTGAATCGACCGTGTCACAGAAGCAGCTGCTTGAATATGGAAATGAACCCCGGCCCCACTCGACTAGTGTAGTATCTACTTCACATACGAGTCTCTTGTAGTGACACTATAACTATAAATAATTTACCGGTTCTTGTAATATGTGTACGTAACATAATGAAAAATTAAGAATCATACATAGCTAGATATTACTCGCGACTTTTTCCACGTAAAACTCGCCTCTTGTCCGCTTAAAAATCGCAGTTTTATTCCACGTTAAAATTGCGTCTTTGTCCACTTAGCAATCGCAACTTTGTCCGCGTAAAAGTCGCGACTTAGTCAGTGTTAAATGTGTGACTTAGTTCGCGTAAAAATTGCGACTTTTTCCGCGTAACAATCGGCACTTTCCGCGTAAAATTCTGTTACATTTTTTGTGCGCGAAAGTAATTACAATTCCCCTGAAACAAATTACTCTTCAAAGGGCTTTTAATAATCACTGGCAAATCCGCGCTGGCCTTGTCGGAATTTAACGTAATCACGCATTTTATAATTTATAAGATAGAATATAAGACTAGACGACTAAAAAGATTCATATTTAACTAAAGAATGGTAGAAAAAGCTGCGAAGAGTCAACCCTGAAGCTGATGGAAACCCTGAAGATTTTTGGCTAATCTAGTTACTAGCAGGAACCTAATTTGACGATGAAATGCCCTCATTATAAGCCAGAATCCCTCCTCATTCTCATTATAGGAAAGAAAGAAGGACTGTAGTTTCCGGATCTTTTTTTTTCCTATCCATGTACTCTTATATCTTTTTACTATCACTTATTCCTTTAGTCCTGTCTATTTATCTAATTAGAGGTAGCGCCTTGCTTGTTTGTTTGGTCACCAGTACCTTTTTTTCACATAAGATTTTCGTGAAGTGGCAGCAATGCTATCACGTCAAGTGATGGCATTGTTGTGTGCGAGCCTTCTAGTGGTGCAGAGGTCCATGAGCGTCGGTAGTCGTTTATCGCATGCTTGTTTGCCCTTTGTAACATATAAAAACCTAATTTGCCTATACAATGCCTCATTATAGGCAACGTACAATAAATCCGATGCCCTATATAAATAGATGCCTATCGCCGTGTCCAGACAATTTCACGAGCGTTTATTTCTTACGACGCGTAAGCACGAACGGCCTGACCTAACGATAAGGGTTTTAATTTTCTGGTGGATCGCCCACGTTTTTTCATGTATCTATATACGAGACTTGTTTTCAAATTCAAAACATACCGTACTCAAATAGGCCTGTAAATTTGAATTCGAATTGGTCAAGGATTCTTTCTAACGCAGACGAACTAAAGTCCCCGAAATTGCTTTCAAAATAAGCGAGTAGAAGTGGCAATGGACAGAACATATGACTCCAAGATCTGACGACCGTTGGGGGTCTGAGGGTCATTAAGTGGCGACCACGCTCGAGAAAACAATAGCAGGACGGTTTCTTTCTTGGTGGACTGACTGCGGGTCGCAGGATTTTGTGCTGCAATTGTGGAAATTGATAGAGGAGACCTACGTCCAGCAGCGAACACACCCAGACTGAAATTATGGTATCTACAATTTATTTTTTTGTAGAATCAAATAAAGGTGAACATGCAGATTTGGTCCTGAGGACTTGGATACGCAAAAGCAAGTCTTCTGTGATTGTCCAACCCTATTCCTCAAGCGTAGCGTACGCGCTGGGGGAATATACTCTAATCCCAGGAGGAATTATATAACATTATTCCCCGTTCCCGTCGCCGTTCCGTTTCTGTTCCAATTCCTTCTCGCCTTCGCCTTTCCTTTTCTTGTTTATTATACAAACCTAAGAATAACGAACACAACAAAAAAGAAGTTATCCAAGTTGGTACAGTCGTTCGGAAGTTATGCACGTGCATCATTTCAGCGACTCATTTTTATTGACTACTGATCCGATTAAAAAAATTCTATCAGTGTTAGATAATCCTATTATACCATCATGCTAAAACTTATCATCTCATTTTACGAGGACGTAGTCGCGTGTAACAACTAGTTTTATTTAAAATGCCATCCGAGTTAAGCTTTTTCAAGATTCGCTCATTAAAAGGACAAGACGCTTGAATATTTGATATTGCCCGTTTGATATAGAATTCAAGTACTTGATACTCCAGTCAGATCGGATCTCGTTATATTTAACTGGCTTTGAAAAAGGAGGTTCTTATAATATATTTTTCATAAACCTACCAGGTAGTAAATTAGTACTTGTATGCCAATATACGAGTTTTTGATAGAGATAGTATTACATTTTGGATGTCCGTCAATCTCTCTCAATGTCCGGAATAATATTTAGTCCTTATGCGGTTTTAATTGAGTTTTTTCCTATATATATAGAGTTCTGAAGCAGAGTTGAAAATGCTTTAAAAGTTATTTATAAAATTTTAGCGGTTTAGAGGTTCAGATAGTTTAGAATATTGAATAGCCTGGTAGCGCAGTTAACTGTGACACGTATGTGAGCACACCTTTACTGCTCCCTGCCTACATTGTATGGTACCGACACAAAATCGGTTTGCATTTTGTGGCTTGTTGATGACTTGGGAGTGTCTTGTCGGTCTGTCCGGTGCTATTATAGACATGCAAACAGAGGGTTTGGCTATGAGTCGCGTACTAGTGTCACCCAGGTTCCCTTGGTCACGGCATCACGTATGAGCGGGCTGGACCGATTAGGCTAATTTTTTTTTGTTATGTTTGTTATCGTCAGAAGAAGGTTCTTATAACAGAATAAAATTGCGCGGGAAATTAGAAAATTTCTGAATACTTAACCAACGTATCAAACTATTTCTAATGTAACCGCTTGTTAGCGCTTTTGACTTTTTAATGTAACCATATGGCATTTGACATAACATTGACAGAATGCGTGCGTTTAAAAATTAGTTTTCGCAATGTATGTACGAGCATACCTTCCGAAGGATTGCACCAAAATTGATATATTCTTTTGTATTTTTGTTATTATTAGGATAAAGTTTGTATACTTAAAAGTGTCTGTCTGTTAGTTAAGGGTAATTTTCGAAAATATTGGGAAAGGGAACGGGATAATATTATAGGATAATCAAACGTAGTAAGTAATCCACTCCGCTACTTTAAAAATACAAATAACTTTAAAGATAAAAAAAAACACACACCTATAATATATGTACAGTATTATAGTTACAAGAAGTAGGTTCCACTTACCATGGCCTGGAACAAATTGTCCAGTTGAAACACATGATCAGGCAATTGTATATCCCTTCCAGTTTTTTCGGTCAACAGCTGGTAGAAACTGGCTTGTGAATTTATAGCATTCTGTATCTCAGATAACTGGTAGACAGTATTTCTGATATCCTGATGTCGTTTACAATTGCTAAAGTATAGTAGCTAGAAATGAAAGAGGGATGTTGTTATAATGACATGAATCTGTTGCTGGTCCATCAATAATAACGTTGTGACAGATTAATACAATGACCGGCCCGTTGACGCAGAAGGCAGTGACCCTGCCTTCCGATTCAGACTTCGTGGGTTCGATTCCCGCCTCGAGCCTGCGTGTATTATAATTATACTTGAAGGGCATGGAGCAGTGCAGTAGACCGAAGTGTAGGTTGTTGACATCTCGTTAAAGATTGATAAAATGGCTGAAAAACACTGAAAATATTTTGGGTTACGATTTTGATTAAAAATATATCTTACCAATTTAAGTCCGCTTCACCTGCTTTTTCAGACTTTCAACAACACAAGGATCGTTGACCCACTTATTATTAAATAGTTTGAACCAGTCGGGTCGCGTGTCCGACCGCCATTAATACAAAAGTGGTCTAATACAAAATTTACAGTTCTTGTTCGATCAAACCGTTACTTACAGCGGCTATGATTTTTTCAGAACTGTGCTATTTTCAACGTAAACTTAATTGTGTCGTTCCAAATGCAAAACTTCTTTCGTGGTCGACTTTAAATTCCAGTCAGAATTCATTAAATTCCAGTCATTTTTATGCTATTCCAAACTATTTTCTTGGGTTTAAAGCTTTGTGATCTCGATAAACAATTTTTCTAATATTGTTTTTATTCACATGAAATTATGTATCCCGAAATCTAATATGTAAAATTCTCGTGTCACGGGGCGTGTTGCCAAACTGCTCCGAAATGGCTCGACCGATTTTCATGAAATTTTGCGTTCATATTGGCCAGGGTTGAGAATCGGTCAACATCTATTTTTCATACTCCTAAGTAATAAGGATGGCCCACGCGGACGGAGCTAGTAATCCTATAATATTTGTTAATAAAAAAACTTAAAAATAAAACTATAGCAGTGCTTATTGTAAATTGAAATAGATCTTTTATAAAACGTAATAAGCTATCAAGTGATATCGACCGACAGAGGCGCTCGTTTTCTCAGCGCCTGCGATTGACAAGGGAGGGTACAAGACGCTTTTATAATCAGAAGACGCGGTGCCGCGTTTTTTCTTGCGGGGCATTTCATATAGGCTATATTTTACAATCGATTGTCAGGTTAAGACTTGACTTATTTATTTAGAGCCTATTTTTTTCCGCTGCAGGGCAAAGGCTTTCCTACCCTCCTTCCATCAGGTTCTGTCTTAGGTTATGCGTTGCCAATCTCCATTATAACGATCCAAGTCATTCCTCCATCTCATTCTTGGTCTGCCGCGATGTCGTTTCCCTCCGATAAAAAACTAGACGGAGGGTAGGCAGATACTGCCAATGACAACTCGACCTAACACACCGCAGCCCCCGCAGTTCAGTCGCGACCACGATGCATGTTACTGGATTGAAATATCGACAAATCAAAATGAATTATAGTGGTACGTACTCCTTATAAATAGATCCATAATATCCGACGCGTGTAAAAATGCCAATTCGCTTAGCAAGGTTTTATTGATAGGAAGGTATCTTTACTACTTTCTTAACCAACAAACAGGATCCGAATACCAATGAGCTTTTTATACTATGGAAGGAGAACAGATGGTTATCTGTTCTCCTGTTAAATCAAATCAAATAAAAATCAAATAAAATCCTGTTAAATGGTGATACCAGAAGTATTATTTATTATTTGAACAATTATTACGCAGTTGTTAAGAGCTATCCAAATATACAGTTTCCTGTGTGCTCGTGGGAATAAAATAACAATATTCTCGGTGCAGGAGTTGTATTCGACATAAAATGTATAGTTAACTTCGTCATTCGTAAGTGTAGAACATAATGGACGCCTGGGGTGCACCTGAGACTAAATGCGTTGGAATAGTGCTGGCGAGAATGGTGACTCCATGTTAAAGAAAACCTCGGATAAATATACTGCAATATTAATTGAAGTACTAATCAGTCATCTTGACTCGCCTCACATTCACATTCTTAGCAATCTAAGCAGTCCTTGCTACTAGCCCGGGATTACACTGGGAAGAAGAATAATTTAAGTACCAAAATATAATATGAATTCTAGCTGTAATATACCAATGCTAATTTTTATACAGCTTATCTATTGAATTGGACTTCAATGGCCATATTCTTGACTGTTTATGGATGAATCTATCTTTCGTATTTCCGAAATCACCATATTTATACTTACTGAAAAACAATCTTAACCTATTCCTATTAGCTATATTCTCCACTGCCATTGTGTAAATTCTTGTTCTTACGAGGCACATATATGTGCATTAGATTTTTTATTCATAACGTAACCATGTAGTGACGACTTGCGAAAGGTCGCTGGCGTTGGAGGGATGGCTTGGCATCAGGCCGAAGACGGTGAAACGGTGCGATTTAGGGGAGGCCTATATCCAACTGAGAACATAACATTGATGAAGAATTTCACTTATTTAATGCTGAATGCATAACTCCAAGCTTGAGCTTTGTCAGCCATATTCCGTCTTTTATAGCTTCAATGGATGAAAATGGTATATTAGTTACATTGCTGGGCATTGACAGAAACAAGTACTATACATTGGTCACTAAGATGTCCAAAGAATGGGAGACGATAGCGGTATCAAGATGACATATGTATCTTGGATAACCAATTGGTCGACGACCAGTATGACGATCTAGGTATCGCTGGCGTGATATCATTGTATCGGATTTGCGTTTTCTTCCAGCTGGTAACTGACAAGAGTTAGCGTAGGACCGACATAAGTGGCACAATATCCTGTAGGAGGCGAATACTCAATTTGGGTTGCTGAGCCGCTCCAATAAGTATGTATACATAGGTCAGATTTATAAAAATCGTAAAAATGGAACCCGATATGAAATACAAAACATATCCCTTATAATCGGGGTCGTTGGTTATCCTATATTAAGGACGACCCGCCTCATAAATTGCAAGGGTATACGCTACAAAAACATATACCTTAGTATAAGAAGCATATATAAATATCTTGGTCATATGAAGATATTTATTAACAAATACATTACACAGCGTTATACGGATATTCAATTGCTTCGAACAAAAAATATTCTTAAGCTGGTGTAGTAATAAAATCTTGATACATCAGCGTAAGATGAATCCAATTTTCTTACACGATACCCTAACAAAGACGTTCGTCTCGTTTCGACATATTTTACGCCAAGTATCCGTATCATTTACCAGGCCCCACCCGAGCCGGGTCGAATACTCCACGCCATATTAACGCCAGACCGAGATTGATATCGCGAGTTCAAGCCATCCGTCGCGAAAGGATAAAATTGAGATATAAAACTTGAGTCTAAATATAGGGATCGACGAAGTACCGCTGGTTTGTTGCTCAGTTGTGGGCTTATAAATTGATGAGTTGCTGATGATGGTTAGTAAAAACGAGGCCTTCTGGTCGTGCAGATGTCCATGGGCGACGGTAGGCACTTCGGTGCCTACTGTCTGCTCGTCTGCCCCCTTGAACATAAAAAAAAATCCTTTAAACACCAATCGATGATGACGATAAAGATTTTTAATAAGGACTCCCTTCAGTCGATATTTTAATTAAGTATTACAGTAAATGGATTTGCCGACATTGTTCCCAAAATTTGCAAATTGATGTGGCAATGAGCAGGCCACATATTTAGAAGAACCGATAACCAATTAGGAGTAAATTTTCTTGGATCAATGTATAGGCAGTCGAAAGCGTAGAAGGCCTTCTACACGGTGGGCCAATAATATAAAAAATGTAGTTGGGGTTAAAGCTGAAAAATTCCTTGATTATCATATCAAAATGTTTCCGTTGCATGCGATAGGAGAAATTGTAATTAGTTACAAAATTTACTAATTCACTATAATACGCGAGTTTATTGGACGAGTTAATTTTAATAAAATCAGCTTTCGCCATCGGAGGTACTTTAAAAGAGATGAAATGAGAGATTTTAATCATCCACCTACACAGTATCTAAGGTTACTGTTATCGAACTGCCAGCCATGTTGGTTTCGTTGACAGGTTGCATAATCCGTGACAATAAATAAATACTACGACCTTTCGCCAGTGAAAGTGAACGATAATTAAACAGGTTTCTGTTTGTTGTTGCTGACGATTTCCGTAGTGAGAGCATCTTTGTGTATTTATTGCCATTTCTAGTTAAAGGCTATATGAAAATGTTAATATCTAAAGAATAAAGGACCACAATTGTGTGAACCTTATTTCTAACCAATTTAATTATGCAAATTTAAGTTTAGTTTATTTTTATTGTTCGATTTCACACTAAATAATTAGATTATGGATACCTGATATATGAACATTTTTATGATGATTAAAAATGGCCAAGAGTGTATCAAGACACACTTGTATAGAAGGGTTCCGTATCTGATATACTATAAACGTATTTGTTAAACAACTTCAAAGTTGTCCGATTTTGTTTAAAATAATATTTTCATAATGAGTTCTTAGCCCGTTCTATCAACATAGAAAATTTTAAGTCTCTACGTCTAATAGTTTAGAAATGCTAGGGAGCCGACCATATTGCGGGCATACAGACAAATGGACGGACGGACAGACAGAGCGAAATTATAAGGGTAGTACTACGGAATCCTAAAAAAGATCATAGGATCCAAAAAGTACCTTTAGTTCCCGCAAATTAGATAAGTGACAAGATTTTTTAGACATACTAAAATGTTTTTGTAATCTTTTATGACCAAGGAATTTAGAGACATACGTACGTGGATGTAACTAAGTAAACGTTAATAGATAACCTGTGTTTCTTTGCCACCGGCGACAAAAGGAGGACCTTGCTGAAAATCAGCGTTGCTTTCATACCTGGAAGCAGCACTAAGCTGAGCTTGCGTCCTTTTGCTTTAGTTGTTACTTTCTTGTTAATTTTTTATTTCTTTCCATATTTTCTCTGGTTATTGTAACAATTATGGTAGCAATAAATGATATTTTATTATTTATTTTTTATTTTACAACAGACCTAACGCGAAGCTCTTTAACCAATAAAACAATCCTTCCGGCAAGCTGTCGCAAGCAAATACCCAGCTATCTGATAAGGATCAACTTATCGCAAATGTGTGGGTGGACGGTGACGACGCAACGTTTGATTTGATAATAGCCTTCGGATATCGACTTGTTAGGGTTGGGATAATTTGCCCACAAAAGTGATGGTAACGCAACGAAATGAAACAAGCAGAACTTTTAAAGGCTTTCTTGTAATATTAATTCTTTTTAAACTCTACGACTAGGATAGTTTTTTGGCTGTAAAATGGAGCATTAAGACTATTAGATCGAAGTGGAAGTCAACCAAGAAGAACAAGGGACCAGTATGATACTTTTATATTAATGTTTTATTATACAAATATGAATATATATTGTTTAATATATTGTGTGCAGCCAAGGAACATGTGCCTATTTAAAGTAATGTAGGATGTAGCGGCAGCTACATAGCAAGATGGCAATGATGTCAAGTGGAAAAAGGTTACACCAAAGCAAACTAGATGGCGCTGTACGGATGACGACCGCAGAAGTTAAATAAAAACTTTTAAATAGAGTTTTCTTTTTCAGCTTCATTCGGCGGACTTCTCAGCCTGATGCTGGGGTTCGTGATTTATATATATACAGATAGAATTGTAGAAAGTTAAGAACAACAACTCTTATAAAGAATAAGTATAATTTGTAGATCCTTATGACGGCTCGACATGAGTACCCTGAAGCTCCGTCAACAGGAGTGAACAATAATGTGGACGGTTTTCACGGTATTCGCGCGCGTTCACGCCAGTTCCCCGGTCAGAGTCGGTATTTTATCCTGTGACCAACGGTTCGCGCCTCTTTCGCGCGGCGTTCACGGATATACATCCACATTCACGGCCCCGTGAAATTAAATTTCACCACTGGGTTCAATATTATAATTTATATTAATATAATTCTGATAACTGCATCTTTATAGAAAGTCTGAAATGCAATTTTTATAATTAATAAAGACAATTCTTATCATATAATAAGGCAATTCGAAAGTTCAGCAAGCAGCATTTTCCACGTCTATTTCCTAACGAGTTCCTCTAACTACTGTCAGCATCCCATGAATGTGGAGGGCGTGACCTGTGCCATGTATTCGGGGCGTGAATTCACGGAAGAACGTGTAGCCGGCGTAACATTGTCTCTTGCCGTATTTTGTTTCTCTGTCATTCTGCGCCCCCCTATATCCGCCACCGCTATAATCATTTTGAAATTTGTAAAAAGCGTATAATAGTATATTGCAAGCAATTTTATCAAACTAATAAAATGGACTTTGAGTATTTTCTTTTCCTTTGGATTGAACTTATATTTTTATTATTTTTTAATGTAACTGATACTGGGATTTTAAATAATTTTTCACACTAAAGAACTTTTAAGTAAATTTTCTTTTTTATGACACATTTTTTTCATATTTCACAAATTTTTGTCTACATTATATGCATAGTCCACCAAGAACTTGGTTTGCCACGGTCGAATATCGTTTGCACGTCAGTTAGTTGCAAGGCTTATTTTTGCTTGTTATGTATTACTGTAATCTTTAACTGTAACTTTTAGCAAAATTTTCTTATACTAGAAGCTGTCATGCAAAATGGTTAAGCTCTTTCTTTCCTTTCTCTAATTACAGTTAAGTTACAATATTGTTAACCACTTGAAAACAATCCATAAATACATGAACACTACTTTCAATTCAATTCAATTCAATGTACGATATCACAGATCTAAAAGCACAACTTGACAACGCAAACCTTTTACAAAATGTCTATCGAGCATAAATATTCATGGCGACAAACGCCGCAGAATTCAATATACACTTTCAAACTACATCGTGAACTTCACGCCAGATGTATGCTTCGAGCATCAAATTGAATACATTATCACTGACTTCTGCACCCTTTAGATTTACATATCGCACGCTTAGTCATAAAGTGACCTAACTCAAAAAAGCTGATTTTTGTTTAGGTCATTTACGACTTATGCCGCTTATAATTCGATAAAAATAGCACTATTACAACAAATTATGTATTTTTGTAATAGTTGACGAAGCGATTTACGATCTTGAAATATTATTTTAATGATATATTGTAATAAATTATTTTATTATTTGTTTGTCTTTTAAACTAAAAACTTATTTTAGTTAAAAAGACAAAAATAGCTGTATCTAAATGTTGGATGGAGATATCGAAATAGTTCTTATATTGGCAGATAGAGGACGTTGAAGCTACTTGTATCATTAACTTAGTTTAGACCCAAAGCTAGGATTAGACGAAGCCAGCTTTGGTCGCCAGTGACGGTGTCAGCCAGCGCTCGCTTGTCTTGTGAAACCGGTTATACGAGACCAGTAGTAAGCCAGTGCTGGGTTCGTCTTAACCTAGCTTAAAATATAAACGGTCAGTTTATGACTAAGCTTGCGATATGACGTTGTGCTTTTGCCTATTAGAGAAATTCTTAGGGACTTGTTTTCCACGTCAAATTGTTTAATAGTCGATTCTCGTCACAGCAGAAAATCAGTGCCCTGCTTCTTCTCGAACATGCAAATTTAGCACAGAGCTGAACCCTCAAAACTCAACAAAATTGTAAATTACTAGCTGTTGCTGAGACTTTTTTCCGCGTAAAATCAGATAAAAAAATTAGGTAGATACAAGCTAGGTACCTAATTTATAAAATTACAATGTAGCGTAATTGCTAATAAGTAATTTAATTCTAACTTACCCCAAAAAATATTAAATGCGTGGGCTGTTTTTAATCAAAATTTATAAAAATACTATTTCTATACACCACCTTTGCCTTCATACTTAAATTAAACGCAAAATTATTTTTTCTATAAGCATAGTATAAAAGGCTTTAAGGTAAATATTTATATAACAAAGGTATATTATTTCTTTGATTCAGAAGCTAAATCATATTTCAATAGGGCATTTTTAAATTTGAACTTTAATTTACATTTTGCAGAATTGAAATACCTTTCAACGTAAATTATATTTCAACGACATATCGAATAAATAAACCTGAGATGTTCAAAACTAAAAATTGAAAGCATCTCGTTAATCAATTCGTTTTCTATTAACCTTCTAGCCAATTCAATGTTGGAATTGGCAGTTTTATTCGATTATTTTTTCATTTACATTTATTTGGCAGAGTAGCATATTTGAGTTATAAAATATAGGTAAAAGAAAAATCTGCAGCGTAGTCTAAAATGCAGAAATGCGATTTGTATTCTATAGACGTTCTAGTTATCTCAATATTTGAATTGACAGTTTTATTTGATCACTTTTCATTTACATTTATTTGATAGAGTAATATTTGATTTATAAAATATAGGTTAACAGAAACATCTTCAGTATACTTTAAAAGTCAAGAATATGATTGGTATACTATAGACGTTACAGTCAATTTACTGCTTGAATTGACAGTTTTATTTAATCGTTTTTATTGACAATTATTTGACAGAGTAGCATATTTGAGTTATAAAATATAGGTTAACAGAAACATCTTCAGTACAGTACTTTAAAAATCAAAAATATGATTGGTATACTATGGACATTACAGTCAAGTTATTGCTTGAATTGACAGTTTTATTTAATCGTTTTTATTGAAATTTATTTGATAGAGTAGCATATTTGAGTTGTAAAATATGGAGTGATAGAAAAATCTTCAGTAAAGTTAAAAAATCAAGAATATGGTTGGTATTCTATAGATGTTATAGTCAATTCGTATTCTATAGGTATAGACTTTTAAGTCAATTCAATGTTCGAATTGACAGTTTTATTTGAACAATTTATATTTACACTTATTTGATTTAGTAGCGCGTTTGAGTTATAAATTATGAGTAACAGAAAAATCTTATGAATAGTCTAAAAATCAAGAATATAATTAGTATTCTATATATGTCAAAGTCAATTAAATGTGCGAATTGACAGTTTTATATGAACATTTTTTTTTAATTTATTTGATTTAGTAGCATGTTTGAGTTATTAAAATTGAGTGACAAAAAATTAGTTTTTTTAAATTCAAAGATATTCTATGGTCAAAAAGGTTCTTTTTAAATAGAAAAACTCTTCAATCTTATCCTACTTGTTAAAGATTTATGCGTAACTCGATTCTGTTGGTTGTCCACTTTATAATCAAAACCCATAAACACTATTTGTATTATAATGACAAAAACTTAATCATAATAATGATGACAAAATTACATTTTAATGTTTCAATATGGACACATCAGTAACACGTTTTTTATAATGAGACAAAGAGGTCTGTGGCGATTTTTGAAAGGATAATTCCAACCTTATGTCGAACGTAATAAGGATTATAATGTAGATATGATATTAACAAGTATATAATAAATTGCCTATAGAAGTTTATCTTCCATTAAACTATCAAGACTTGTCGTAAATAAAACACGGATACATTACGATTAGATCGTATTGAATTTCCAAAAAAAAAGGGAACATTTATTGGAATAGGTCATCTAATTGTATTTTATTAGTCCGATTACATACAAAATGGTTCAAATTCTGGGTTACCATGTATAAGGTTTTGAGGGGACATGTCCGAACTATCGTTATTTTCTTTTTTTTTATGTTACAAGGGGGCAGACGAGCAGGCAGCAGGCACCGAAGTGCCTACCGGCGCTCATGGCCATCTGCACGACCAGAAGGCCAACAGATGCGCTGCCGGCACTTAATGACGAGTTTAGGCCACCGGGAAGTCTCACAAACCGAACGAAACGCGACAACAACACCATCACTAGACGTGAAAGTTAGTCTTGTAAAAGTTTGCTTTATTGTTTATTGTAATTGTTGTTCTAAGACGAACGAAAGCAGAAAATAGAAGGCGTTCCGTCTGAGCTGAGCTGAGCGTACATGGGAGAGCGCGGAACAAGCAATAGAGAGGCACGATCGGCCTAAGCGTTCGGTTATCATTTAAAATTATCTTCTGTAAACCGAATTTATATATAAACTATTTTATTTATCATAACTTTTATGAGGAAATAAACTGTTTTACCCATTGTTGTGGAGTCGAAGAACTTAATGATTTATGACTTTTATATTGTTGACTGCGTGACATAACATAGTGTAGTGGTGTGCTTTGGTGGTAGTGTTGGTGACAGCATTACACTAAATTTCTCTTTTTTTTTTATTCGCGCTTATAAACAGAGTAACAACATTTTTGTTTCTTGTTTAATTTCATTTACATGTCTACAAAAATTGTAATAAATGAGAAATATATGCAGATACAGTTCAATTAAAAATAATGCTTTCAGAGTATCTACCTATAAAAAAAATATCGCATACGTGATTTGGTTATGTTGCCAAATGTAGGTGTACGCTCGCTCCACTTATGCGCGGTCAAAGATTTAAATGCTGAGATAAGCTACGTCGCTCTTAAACGTGGAATGAGCGAGTTCCGCGCTCATTTGAGTGAGAGGGAAGATTAATATTTTAACGAGAGTGAAAGAGAACGCTAATATAAATTGTCAGTCAGACGAAAGTTAAAAAATGCACGGATATGAGAGACTGAAGTATTTCTACAAATTTTTAAAATCTTAACTTATGTACCATGCATAAAATCTTTTTATATGGAATTTTCTTTAAGTCTTTATTCAATGAGTTATATCGCCACAGGAGACGTCAGAGTTTAAAACGAGGACAGTATATGTCTATCTTTTAAGGTTGGTTCCCTGTAACTTTTTGTTACCTAGTTTGTTCTAAAATAATGCATTATTTGCGAAGATGTTTTTTATAAACGTGATATTGATCCTTGTCCAAAACCAATTGTTTAAACCCCTAAGTGATAAAAGTGGTCCACGCGGACGGAATCGCGGGGTACATCTAGTGGTGGTATAAAAGCAAAGTCAAAGGTCGTGTTTGATCAAAGTTAAAGGTCAAAGGTTGCATTATTACATTAACCGTATTGATAAGAATTAGTATATAGCTATGATGATAATATATTCGATCTTGAAACTAAATTTGCGGACACACAGGTTTATGAAGGATCTACCTCTAAGGTAAGGGTTACCCGTTGGATGGGCGACAAATTTAATATGGGTCTATGTTCTTCTTCGCCAATATTTTGTCTACTCAAACTGAAAGCAACAAATTTTATTGGGTAGGCATTTTTGTATGTCATATCAATTATTATAGCCACAATATCGTCTCTTACACAAGCGAATAAGATTAAGTATGTGCTATAATTGATTTCGGATCTTTTGTACCATAGGGTTGACATCTATTTAAATTTATTATGCACACGACAATAATAAATCTTTACATGTATTATTTTTTCTTTTATTTTAACCTTTTATTGCACATTAACACATTTGCGATCCCATTCCAAAATATTAAAAATGGGTTATGGTTATCCATTCGACCGAAGAAAAAAAAAATTGATGTAATTTCACGATAAGGTTATAATTTAAGGATTTTAAAAAGCAATTTATTTCAATAAACTAGAAATAGCTCCTACGATATAGATAACTCATAAAATCTATTCTTAAATAGCGAAGATACAGCCACTAATTTAAAAGAAATCTAGATGAATTCGACCCACCTACCTATTTGATCATTGTTCAAAATGATATATTATACTTTTAGTCAATTAATTTTTACATGCAACTTATAAATGAATTATGAACGCCGGCTGCACGCAGGAAAAAGCGTGACTCATTGTCACGTTCTGCCTGAGCCGAACGCGAAAGCGAGAGAGTGGAACAAGTGACAGAAAGGCATGAGGGGTCTAAGTATTCGATGTTATCACGTAAAATTATCGTCCGTAAACGGACTACAGATAGTCAATTTTTTATCGAGATTGAAGTTGTCAGCCCTATAACTTCGATAGAACAATGGCGTTTCGAAACGACCAGACCGGTCCGCGAGGCGTTCATTTAGTTAAATTTGTCAGTACTTCAATCAAAGTATAGAAAGACTCTACATCGAATCACGTTTTTCTGTATGCTAACAAAACACGCATAAGACTAGCGTTAGTCATTGTATAGAAGAAAAAAAAATCAATATAAGTTGCTATGTAAAGAGCACTGCACACGTGAACTGAATTTATTTTAAAACTCATCTCTCCGAGGCACGTAACTAATGTCATAAGATGTCGATCCATTCGTGACTTTCTCTAGCCACACGTGAAATTTTGAATAAAGTCTGAGCAGAGCGCGCGGATTAGAGAAAATCTGATTGCGTTCATTTTAGTATTTACGCGGAAAAGGAGTAAAGTATAAAGCTCTACTGGCTTCGGAAAGACCGATAAGAAATATATTAATTTACTTTAGAATACCTGTTTAATGATTAAAACATACACTAATATAATGAAATCTTCCTTGATGATTTGAAATCCCGGCTAAGTTTCTATTACAGTTTATCCATTTATCCCTTAAAGCTAAAGCAAAGACCGACGACTGTACATCCTCGTAAGGTATAAAGAGTTTCCTATTTAAAAACTGGTCATTTTTTTAGGGTTCCGTAGTACTACAAGGAACCCTTATAATTTCGCTATGCCCGTCCGTCCTTCCGTCTGTATGCCCGTAAGGTGGTCCCCTCTAGCATTTCCAAACTATTAGACGTAGAGACTTGAAATTTTCCATGTTGACTTTCCATACTAAAAACTTATTAGGAAAATTATTTTGAACGAAATCGGACAACAGCTTTTGAAGGTATTTAACAAATACGTTTATAGCGTATTAGATACGGAACCCTTCTACATACGTAAGTGTGTCTTGACACGCTCTTTGCTATTTTTCAAGATTCTTTGTAGATATAAGAATATTTATGTAAATATAAAACATCTATTACCTTTTAAATTCTATTACAGGAAAGTTCCAATCACCTTCAATTTATTCCCGTTATATTTTCCTTCAAAGAAGGCAAAGATATCACACCGTATAGCCTTGTATGATCGACCAAGTAAGTGCTTTACCATTTTGGATGACAGTTCCTAGTTAAAGAAAATTTTGCTAAGGGTTATTGTTAGAAGTAAACGTAATATATAACAAGCAAAAAGAAGCCTTTTAACTAATTGACGTACAGACGACATTCGACCTAAGTGTGGCAAACCAATTTACTGGTCGGCTAACTTAAAATTCTAAAGATTTATTGCTATCGCCGTTTCGTGTTATATTAAGATGTTAAAGTTGTACATAACTAAAGTATAATTTCATATGTATTACGTTAAAAGGAATTAAACTATGCATAAATACACGCCATCAACGATTAATTTATATGAATTCCTGCCATCAAGGGCAAAGTACAAGCGGCGTTTAGTAGCACATTAGCGGACGTAGCTCAAACATTCTCGCGTCCCGTTCGCTCAAATGGCATTTTTTCACGCCGTTTATCATTGCGGTGCGACGCAAATGAGATTCTAAGCGCGAATAAATCTTTCTGTTTTGTCAACGAGCTCTTGTATTTTGTATTTGTTACATAAATTAAATGATACATTAAGTTATTTAAACATGGAAAAAATTTGGAAAATTTTGTCGATGAAGTTACTCGTTGCTGATATATTGAATTACTGATGATATGCACAATTCACTCATGTTAATAACATATTATCTGCTAGGTCATTAGACTCGAAAAAATATTCTAAAACTCGCTCGCAGAGCTACCTATCGGTTGAAATTGTGAATTAAAACCTGCCTACTCAAACTCAATAATGGATGATTTCGTTTTCAAATCACATGAGGGAAAATACGTCGCTAAAGACTCTGTCATTGCTAACGGAATACGAATCCTTCTCCTATACAAACGAAAGTATAAGGACGCGTTATATCAACTAAGAATATTTTTGGGTAAATATTAAAATAAAACATGAATAAAAGTTATAGAAGTGGAACTGCATTGGCAATTTATATTTGAAATTAAATAAAGGACTGGATTGATTTAGCTCTGGATAGAGGAGAGTGGTCTAAGAGTGGGGGTTTTAACTATACGATCACGAAATAAGCGATCCCGGTTCAAATTAACCAAGATGCGGATCCTATTGTAATCAAAGTAATTTCTTGATAGACTCTAGTCAGTCTGCAGTCGTATTCGTCAGGAAGATTTGGCAACTGGTTTCATAGAGATGTTGAGGGTAGACAGACGGACGGACAGAGCGAAATCATAAGGGGTGCCTTGTAGTACTTCGGAACCCTAAAAATATAGACATGAATTGCTAAAAACTCAAACAAAAATATAGTTGGCTGATTCAAATTTTTTAATTAAAAATTAAAAAAGGGTTTTAATTTTTTACTTCTATCTCAAAAACTATTTCAGATATTTCTAATCTGAAAGAAGATTCAAATAAAAGAGAAAATTTCCTAAAAGTAAATCCAATCTTTCGAAACTCCACCTCCATTATTTATAGACATAATTTAATTCTGAAAATAGGCTTCCGCGCCTTAACTGCGATATGGGGACGCGGTAGCAGAAACGACTTGGTTATGTGAATTATTTTTTCCCGTACAGAGTATTGGTTTAAAAATTTTAAAAAAAGGTGTATTGTCAACATCCTAAGTAATTTGTTTACGTTCGAAAAATCGAAAAAATCGTATAAGTACATTTATCTATTCGTACATAACGGGGTACACCACTACACATATTGTTCGCGTATGCAAATGAGGTGATATCGCAAAGAAATGCAAGCACTGCCTTGAGGTGTTTTTGCCTCGTTTCCTCTTTCTCGTACAGTATAGCGCTGTAATTAGTCTGCCAGCTCAGGTATATCTGGCTAGTCTTTGTTCTAATAACTAGGACGGAAACGTTGCCTTGAAGATATAATTTTCGTTTATCACTAGTTGATACCCAGAGAAGATCGTAGCCTGATCAGTGGTCGGCATTTGAGTCGATTGTTAGGTTAAGTAGTTCTGGCTGTGACCGGGTGATAGGTGGGTGAATAGTGAGGGGGGACACTGGTTTAAATTTAATATCCGACCTCCTCCGTGTTTCGGAATGCACGTAAAACAGTGGAACCCGTTTAATATCAGTTTGTGATATAAGTCATAAGGTTGTAGAGATCGTGGGGGTTCCGAGGATGACGTCAGATTTCAATATACGAAATCGACACTTCTCAACCAACCACCAAAGGCGCGCCAACACAAGTCAACTGTCATCTTGACAAGCTCCATAGACATAGATCTTATGCTATTTTACTTATAGATGCTATTTTTATTATAGATGAAGTTTAACATAACATATTAATACTTTTTATAAATAAGATTTATATAATAAAAACAATTAATTTGACTGAAAATTATTAAACCTAACGTTTTTTTGTTTGCTAGAACGCGCTAATCTCTAGAATTACTGGTTGGATTCGGTGTTAGATAGCCCATTAAGGAAGGCTATAGCCTATATACCATCAGGCTAGAATTAAAACTATTTATTTTGCCGTATTTTACGGACGAAGTGGCGGGCACTGCTAGTGAAGAACCATGCTGATTTGAGTTTTACTTAGTAACTAGTGGCTCGACCCGGCTTGGCACGGGTATTTGCACTTTCGGAGTTTTCATACGGATTCTTAACTTTTCTGAAATAGTCTATCGCTTTTTATCATGAGAAATAATGTAGGATTCTAAAAGTGGAGGATTTCAAACCGATCCAGTAGTTTTAGAGCATGCAAACAAGTAATGAAATAATTCCTCTTTACAATATTATTATTGATTTAGTATCTAGCGAACCCGACACACATTGTCTTGCCCAAATTTAGACTTGTCTCTTAAAAGGGTTCCGTAGTACTAAAAGGAACCCTTATAATTTCGCTCTGTCCTTCAGTCAGTCTGTCTGCCCTTAAGGTGCCTCCCCCCCTAGCACTTCCAAACTATTAGAGGTAGAGACTTGAAATTCTCCATTTTGATAGAGCACGCTAAAAACTCATTAGCAAAATTTTTCTGAACGAAACCGGGCAACTACTTTTGAAGTTATTTAACAAATACGTTTAAAGCGTATCAGATACGGAACCCTTGTATATAAGCGTGTGTTGACACATTCTTGGCCATTTTATTCTTGTATAACGTCCTTTCAACAACGTGTATCAGATGCGGAACCCTTCTATATAAGCGCGTCTTGACACGTCTTTGGCCATTTTTATTAGCCAATCAACCAATTTCCTTTATGTCTCTTGCATAAAACTTGAATCTAGTGGAATGCACTCAGTCAGACAAATGGTCCAGTACGTAAGTCATCTATTATTCCGGTTTCTTTAAACCTTCCCTGAAATAAGGGGAATGAAACAAAACGAAGGTAATTTATAGCGGTCCAGCTGTTTTCGAGTTTTAGCGAGACTTACGAACAAACGTCAAATATACATATTTGGCAATATAATAAGTGAATATATACAGGATTATATGACACACTGACGTCTGTTCCTAAGTTAGACAACTTAATGCCTGTGTTATAGGTAACAGCCGCCTGTTATACACAAATATTATTTTTTTTTTAGAAATATATAAATAAATAAATATGGATAATACACCCAGACTCGAGGTTGGAATCGAACCCACGACTCCCGGAGCAGAAGGCAGGGTCACTGCCCACTGCGCCAACGGGCCAGCCATAATATTCGATAGCATTTAATACCAACGAATAAAAGGCGTTAAAATTTACTGCCACTTTCTATCTTACGAAAGGAGATTCCTTCGCGCCATTAAACTTCCTTGATATTACAATAATGTGTTTTCCAAGTAAATATATCACGATTTCGTATTATCCCCTGTAATCGCTTTCAGCGCTAACTTGTTAGACGTAAATAAGCGTGAAAGCGAAATAAATAATATTTTACAGCGAATCCGTTATATATGTGCGATAAGCTGAACCGATTTTGACAAAATTTCGTGACTATCTATAATTTAGTCCAATTTAAAGCAGAATAAATCTATATCGAATCTTTATATCTATATCGATAATGATCTATTTACGATGCTATATTAAGGAATACCGTATTTATCCTTATCAAATTAAATACGCTAGATATGTTGTACATTTTATGCAGATCAAAATTGCCCTTTGCAGTATGTCATTAAGATGAAGATCTTAGATGATATGAGATTTTTCAAATGCCGGGGCAATTTCAATATCATAGGCCGGGCGGCGAAAAGTGGGGTAAGCGATCAATAGATGGCGCTATGTTTTGATAATAAATTTCAATAGTATTCGGCAGGACAATGTCTGTCGGTACTGCTAGTAACTTTATAAGTAGGAAATTTAAGGTTGCTATCATTAAAGCTCTTCTATCTGACTTAAAAGCAACGAGCTTTACTGACTATCACGCACATTTGCATACAAAAGATACCAATCACAGCCCAGAGGCCACAGCCGTTCATTACTCCCATTGCTAAATACTAAAAGCCTCTGAGAACAGACGAAAAGCCAGATTAATTACAGACCGAGAACACTCGCGATGCCAAACAGCTGGAAAAAATGATCATTTGCGCATTCACGAATTCGGTGTTTGTAAGATTTACTTTCGAAAAAAGTAAACAGATTTTCAGAGGCGGGTGTGAATTACCTTTATAATTACAATAGAACGAACATCTGTGGGTCTAGCACGAACATTTTGAACCGTTCGAAGTCGAAGTGTCTACTGTTCTTAGGAAGAAAATGTTCGTGCCACGCTTTTAATCAATGCTAATGCAATCCGCCTTGACAGTAAGGGAGGTCCGTTGTGTGCCCAGCGCGAATATTGTCTAAATCTATTCTTTGACTCGAATAGTGCGAAATTTTTGGGCTAGGCACTATGCACACATAAAATATCCAAACAACAGGTTTGACTTTCAAATATTGTCTAAACGTTTACTGTTACTGTTGTGTTTTTTTTTTTAAAAAAGGCCGTTGTTTTATGTCGCTTGAGGCGCCCATACGCGTATGCACAACGGATGGGAAACTTTTATAACACTGCTCGACGATTGTGAGCGTTCGATCGTTTTTGTACGCTATAAAAATTCGTTTGAAACGTGAATAGACTGTCTATTCAGCTATATACACTAGCTGCTTCCCGCGCCTTCGTCCGTGTAAAATTAACCTTGCGAGAGGACCTCCTTAATTTGGCCCTATCTTAAAATCGTTTGTTAAAGGATATATAATAAGTATAAAGTGCATTCTTGCCAAATTTCATTTTTGTACGTCCCACGGTTTTCGAGGTTTCATAACAGGCGACCTTTCGCTTTTATGTATATGAATTATAGATAAAATAGTAGTGTCTGTGCATGAGGTCACATAAGTGGTGCCATTTCATACGTTCTGTACTAATCTATACTAATATATAAAGCTGAAGAGTTTGCTTGTTTCCATAAACGCGCTAATCACAGGGAGTAATAGTCCGACTAGAAAAATTCTTTCAGTGTTAGATAGCCAATTTATCGAGGGAGGCTATAGGATAAATATTATCATTGTGATAAAATTAAAACTGTTTTTATTAACTTATTTTACACGCAGCTAGTATATTAGTAAAAGAACAAATTTAAGTAGAAAACAACGCTGAAATTGTTGGACTATCTGGAACTAAGTTGAGTGGCTTAATAACGGTTAACTTGAGTTATGACATATACATACATTGGAGTTCTAACAGTTTACGTAATTTACTCTGTTTTCCCTAAAACAAAATTACTCTTATTAGAGTGTAAGGCAGATTTGGTTATATCATTATTTCGGAAGCAAAGTCTATTATTAAATGAACAAATTTAAGGGGAAACAACTCTGAAATTCGTAAACTATCTGGAACTAAGTTGAGTGGCTTAATAACGGTTAACGTGAGTTATGACCTATATATTGAAGTTTTAAAAGTTGAGGCAGTTTAAGCTGCTTTCCCAAAAACGAAACTACTTGCATTATTATCATAAAGTAAGGCAAGTATGGATATCTCACCATTAAAAAGCAAAGTGTATTACTAAATGAACAAGTTTAATTGGAAAGCATATCTGAAATTCGACAACTATCTTGAACTAAGTTGAGTGCCTTAATAACGGTTAACGTGAGTTATGACCTATATATTGATGTCGTATAAGTAAGTAAAGTTAGTTTACTCTGTGTTCCGAAAAACACAGCTATTATCACATCGTAAAGCTGATTTGGATATGTCACTATTAAGGAAGCAAAGTGCATTAATAAATTAACAAGTTTAAGTGGAAAACAAAGCTT